>VXAD01013278.1:163242-201504 GCA_013399195.1 Dicrurus megarhynchus
AAAACCAAAAAAAACCAAACCAAAAAAAAACCCAACAAAAACAAAAACCAAACCAGGAAGCCATGGTGAAACATGGCAAAAACATTAGCAGAAAGGACTTGGCCTGGGTATAGTGCAATAAAGCCCAAATCTTTGGCAGAAGTGCTTGGTCAGGGTCTGAAGTACGATACCAGCAAGAAGCCCATTCTTAGTGTCAGTTCAACTCCTCTGCCTCAGCGCAGGGCCAGCTGGTGGGCATCACAACCAGCACCCAGAGACCCTCTTTGTGCCACCAGAGCCACATTGTCCCCCCAGCACACCTTCTTGTGCTGTGCCTCCGATGGGAAGTGCCTCTGGGAGATGGATAAACTGTGTTTCTAAATGCCAGCTCATTAGGAATACGGGGAATTTTGGGCTTCAGCCATGACCAGTAGGTATTTCAGATCCTTGTATCCCTTGTTGTGCCGGGCAGGTTTTGCTGCCTGGTCAGGAGGTGGTTTTATAGAGATTTTATAGAGATTATATTTTATAAATAAATTTATTTATTTGTTTGTTTGTTTGGAATACATTTTGTGCTCGGTTTTACTGCTCCAAATTAAAAAGAAAAAACAACCAACCAAACCAAAAAAACCAAAGAGACAGGAAAAGAAAGGAAAACAAACTAAACTGGGCTGAAGTCTGGCAGTGAGCAGGAGGGAGGCTCTTTATCACCTCCCACTTTCACAGGTGCTCAGGGAGCTGCCAGCATAGCATCACCTCCCAAACTCAAACCGCTTGTTTTGCCCTTCGTCCGTGGCAATGGGGAGGCAGGAGTTACAATTTCAATGTTTTGGGGGACAACAAGACTCAAACACCTCCTTGCTGCTGCAGCAGGGCTGGGGAGGGAGGAGATGCAGCGGTGAGGGGGAAATGCTGGGAAGAGCTGACCCGGGGGGCTGCGCACACTGGGGGAGGCTGGAGGGAGGCAGCAGGAAGGGATGAAACACCTGCAAATCCCTGGACAGGTACCCCTGGGATCCCTGTCCCGCCTGGAGAGGCATGAGGACATCCAGCCTCCGCTAGCTCAGGGGAGAGGTCTCACCACTCCAAAGAACGAGGTGCCTGCGCACATCTGTGCTTATTTTGGCTGTATTTGGCTTATTTCAGCCAAAGGTGTGATACAATGGGTGCCTGCCACAACACAACTGTCTCCAGGTAACACTGGGCATGCCACTGCTCCTGCAGGGAGCAGGGACTTCAGCATCCACTGCCTTTTAGCTTCAGAACTATCCCGTTTTCTAGAGCTGCACCCTGTTTCTGGAATTCCTCGGGACACCTGGTCCCACTGGCAGGACTCCAGATGAAACCTCTTTGCCCCGTGGGCTCCAACCGTGCCCTGGGACAGAGGTCCTGCTTTGCCGGGGGGGGGGACACACCAAAATCCTTTCTAATAGTGATCCAGTGTGGATAGTGGCATTTAGGCAGCCCCTGCAGTCAGAGCAATAAACAAGCCCAGGAGAGGAGAAGATGGCTGCACCCAGGTGACACAGAAAAGGCTGCTACGTCCATCTCTTCCCGCTCCTCTTCCATGGTCGAGGGAGGGGATTGTCCCCCTCTGCTCTGGTGAGACTGTACCTGAGGTACTGCATCCAGCTCTGGGGTCTCCAGCACAGGAAGGACATGGATCTGTTGGAGCGAGTCCAGAGGAGGTCACGGAGATGCTCCAAGGGCCTGAAGGGCTCCAAGAGAGCTGGAGAGGGACTTGGGACAAGGGCCCGGAGTGACAGGACAGGGGGGAATGGCTTCACACTGACAGAGGGCAGGGTTAGGTGGGATTTTGGGGAGAAATTCTTCCTTCTGAGGCCCCGGCACAGGGTGCCCAGAGAAGCCGTGGCTGCCCCATGCCTGGCAGTGTCCAAGGCCAGGCTGGACAGAGCTTGGAGCACGCTGGGATAGCGGAAGGTGTGTCCATGGCAGGGGTTTGGAGTGAGAGGAGTTTTAAGGGCCCTTCCAACCCAACCCATTCCATGATTCTATGATCCCACGGCTTTCGGGAAGGCAGGCAGCTACAAGTCACATCCCAAACAGCCTACAAACACCCAGGCACTGCTGGAGCCCTTCATGAGCCAAAGCTTCCCTGTCCTGGGGCGTTTCTTCAGGGGAGAAAATCAAGGCAGGAGCACACGTTGGGCATTTTAAAGTCTGCCTGCTTTGCAAAAGGCAGCCACTAAATACAGACACCTAAAACGCATTTAAAATGCCCCAAAACCACATTCTAGGCTGGATTCTGCACTGAATATTGTTTAAAATGACCAATCATTGAGAGAACACTCTTAGAGTAAGGATGGAGTGATTGGCCCCTGAACCAACAACTTTTCTCAGGAAATCTGCTGGGAGTGGGGCAGAGTGCAGCCAGCAAATGTATTTTAATCCTGACAACCAGAGGAATACAGGAACAAGGAAAACACTAAGCTGTTGGCACCACTTGCAAAGAAAAACTGGGATAAAGACTGCATTGATCTATCCTAAATACATAGGTTATTTAGTTATATTCTGCTTATGGAGCAAAAGCAAGGAGTACATAATTAGGAATCTTTCTTATCAACCACCACAGCAGGCTGTTCAGAGTACACACATACTGGTATCACATGGAAAGCCAAAGCCTGGACTCCTCTAATTCCAGTGAAACCACTTCTCCTAGCATGAAAATCCAGCCTACAGCTCCCAAACGTTCCCATGCGGAGCAGGCATTTATGGTGTCAAACAGCCTTGCCACCTTCTCAACCATGGAAAAAGCAATTCCATTATTTAGTACCCAGTGCACCCACTGGGAAGGGGAACGCTGAGCTGCATCAACCCCTTCCCAGGGGTGAGATGGCTGGAGAAGGCTTTCCACCCACTGCCACATCCTCAGCCCCACTGCAGACCCCTGACTCGCAGCAGGAGGGACCCTCCGCAGTGGGACTCGATGGGTATTTTATCCCCTTGGAAACACATTTGGAAAGCCCCTGCTTTTTCCGAGAGCCGTGACCACCTCAGAAGCTGAGCTGCTGGCATGGCAGTGCTTCTCTGCTTTCCTCAAAGAAATCCTTCATACAGACTGATTTTCTATTTCCCTCGGTAATTTCAGGCGCGCACATTCCTGCTGATGATCTCTACACGTTCCCCCCCCCGATCCTCCGCAGGCATGGGAGCCCAGGGGATCCCAGCACCAGCAAACCCCAGCCACAGCAGCTCAGAGCAGCTCAGAGCAGCTCCTGTCTGCCCCAAGGAGCGTGAGGGGAAGTGGGGGCTGTCCCCATGTCCCCACCGTGGGTGACAGCCACCCGCAGCAGTGAGACAGCCACCAAAACCAGGGTGAGCGTGTCGGTCAGGGGGCCCTCAGCAAGGTGAGATCCAGCAGCTCACACCTTCCCCATCCCTCTGGGAGACAAGGGGTGGGGGGGTTTGCTCAATTTCCAAGTCACCCAAAGGAGCACCCCCTCAGAAAGGGACTGCCCAGGCTTCAAGCAGAAAACCCCCAGAGCTCTGGCTTCTTCCCACCCCACCAAGGCAGCTAAATATGCCCTTGGCTTACCAGCATTTTAAGGACAAGGGGAAAATAGAGGGGGAAAGTATTATTTTTTCTTTTTCATTTTTTTTTTCTTGTTTTGATCATTTTGAGGCACAAAATGCATAGAGTATGGTTTCTCTCAGAACAAAGGGATAGCACTGAACAATGCAAACAATTTAGCATCAGGCCAAGTCCTCAGAAGTAATAAAGTTTAGTGCTAACAGGTTAAAAGGCTACTCAAGGTATTACAGATACTACACACGGCCAGTTACTTTGAAAATACGCTATTAATATTATTGGCTAATATTAATATTATGTGAATTAACAATAGCATGCAGGTGACAGAAAAGGGTATAAGAAAAATTAGGGTAAAACTCACATCCGGGTGTGGAATAGCGTATTGTCCCTGAATTGTATAGGCCTGTAAAGGAAAAACAAAGATGTCACCAGGGCTGGCAGGACACGGGGAGAGAACTCCATCCCTCTGCCGGGACCCCCCTGTGCCACGTCAAATTCCCTGGGGCAGCAAATCCTTGGGGCATGAGGGAGATGTTCCACCTCCCATCCAACCTAGAGCATGCTGAGCTACCTGACTTCAAGGGCTCGGGCTCAGTTTGGCTTTTTCAGAAGGAAAGAAAGAGCTCTTTATAGGTGCCAGCATTGCATGGAGCGGGAATATCAGGCTGCGGCTGGTCTTTGCTGGACAAAAAACAAGGATCAGTGGCAGGGGTGTTGGAAGTGGGTGATCTTTAGTGTCCCTTCCAACCCAAACCCTCCTGCAATTCTCTGCTAAGCAGAGCTGCCCGTGTAGCAGGTGCACAGTGACATCACCGCCGCCCTTCACACCCAAGCGTGATCCCAGAAAGCAAGCCAGCACCGTGAGCCTCCCCGTGTTTCCAGGTGCACAACTCCCAGTGGATGCTTTACATCCACCCAGTATATTCCAGTGCTCTGCTGGGGCATTGGAAAGGCATCGAGGCGAGGGCTGCCTGCACGGCGATGCCTTTCGCCAGCTGAAACTGATAAATCCATGCAATATCTGCCAGGCAAATGGGTCTGTGTGTTTTTCCCATCCTTTGTAACAGTCTTTTCTCTTCTTGTTTGTAAAAAACCCCAAAATAAGCACCAATGTGGGTGAAGAGCCAGACACTAGAGAGCCCAATACTTAGGACTTAACCAGCTAGCAAAATGTATCTCACTGGTTGACACATTATTCAGATGATTCTGAAAGAAATGGCAAAAGAGATGGAGAACACTTTGAAAAGGGAGAGTAAAGAATGCCAAGAAAAACCAAAGGAAAAAACCTCCTGCAAATTTGCCACGTCGTTTGCAAAGAGCAAAGTGCTTCGTGTGAAGGAAACCCCCAAAATCATGGAGGAGGAAAAGGGAAAATGGCTGTCCCAGTGCCCACCAGCATCCCAGCACAACAGGGACACGACAGAGACTGAAAAGCTGCCCGTCCTGGTGGTTTAATTTGGCCATCGGTTTTTGATTAGAAAAACTGAGTCAAAAAAAGGTAATTGAGGGCAGGAAGGTGTCTTGGACAGATGCAACTCAACTCCGACCTTGCCCATGGAGGGCTGGTCCCTTTGGCAGCTGCCACTGGCCACTACATCTCTCAGCCTGCTGAGCTCCTGGAGGCTCACCCCACCCCAAACACCTGGCACCACTGTCACCAGCCGTCTTCTGCCACCCCTTGGGCAGAGCCAAAGGGCTCCCAGCCTTGGGAAGAGCTCTCCCTTCAGAGACAGTTGCTTCTTCCCGTGACATTACTTCTGTCCAAGACACCAACCATTCGCCAGCAGGAGAACTGCTGCCTCCATCTCACTCTCCCTTTTGAAAAGATCAGTTCGCCAGGCAGCTGGACTCAAAGCTCTTTTCCTGCTCAGATGGAGTGACACACTCCTGATCCTGGCAATGACTAATTCAGCCTGAAACAGCCTGTGCTCTGGGCTTTGCTCCTGTTCTTAGTTTGCCCTTCTATTTATTATGGTTGGAGAGAAATGAAATAACTCGTGTGGCGCTGCTCTGGGTGGCATAAGCTGTGGTTCTGTGGTGCTGGCCCTACCTGGCTGCTGGAGCTCTTGGGAAGGTACATCCCCCGCTGGATGTGATGGACGTGGTGGCATCTACAGGCAGGCCCTCGGTGACCAGGTGAGGCCAGGAGATGAGGCGGAGAAATTAATGGTGCAAGTTCCCTCTTTAGAAACAGCCACGTGCTCAGCTGCTCTTGCTCCCGCTGGTTTTCGTTTGCAGAATAACCTCCAGCTCATCCGTGTGATGGTTATCCCACAAAGGAAAAGCCACCCCAAGGCTCGCTGCTGGCCAGAGCACGTGGTGGTGTCTGCAAGGCTGCGGTGTCACCGCGGTGACACAACGCCGGCTCTGCTGCAGGGGGAAGCAGCACCCCAAACCAGCCGAGCACCAGGGATGGGGACACGGCTCTTCCACGGGGGATGCCCTGAGCAGAGGCTCAGCACAGCCCAGGAGTAGCTGTGACAAACCCTTCCTACCTCAGATCAATTACAGCTACACAAAGGTACTTTTAACTGGGCTGGAGGTGCCAGAGAGCAGTGGCAGCCTCTTGTTCAACAGTGCTTTTCTAATCCTCTCCTCCTCACCCACTGACAAATACTGAACCTGGGTCTAGTGAAGCAAATCCCAGCCTCTCCTTTGTGCAACATCCTGACACAGAGCTGACACCCTGCCTGGCCCTTCTCCTTCCCCTCATCCTCCAGCATCCATCGCAGGAGCTAAGCCAAGAGCTTTCAGGCCAGCTGCCGTGGCACACAACGGATGGGATGACACCATGCAAGTCAGAAGGCAAGAAACCTGAGTGCACTAACGGGCAGCGGCTGGTGCTGCAGTAAAAGGCTGAGGTTGGCAGTGGAGGCTGCAAGCGGGTCGGCTCTTACCTGACCACCTGCAAAAATGACAGGGGTGGAGGCGGGCTTTGGGCGGTAGGGAATGGTGGCACCTTTTGGTGGGGACTAGGAAAAGGGATAAGGAGAGGGAGAGAGAACATTAGAACAGCTTTCCTGAAACGGCGGCAAAAAGAGCGTTAGAGAGCACCTAACGGAGCACGGCCCCCGGGGCCGCCACCAGCAACACCCGCACCAGGCAACACCGCGTTTCTGGACAGGAGCACACGGGGGAAAGAGGTGTTCCATGGGCAACGGGGACAAGCTGGGCCACGGGAGATCCCCTGCCACGGCATGGGCCCCTCACTCAATGGCTTCCTGGACCTTCGCTGCCTCCCTCGGCTTCGCTCCGCTCTGTGCAAACCGCACTGCCTGCTCTAGGCTCCGGGAACCCTCCTCGGAGCGCCCTGAGGAGAGCCCTGAGCAGCAAGATGGGGGGTACAGCCCATCTGAGTGACCTGGCACCATGCTCAAGCTCTTTCGCTGCCCTCATCTTCCTCCCAGGAACAGGGTCACCTTCAGGCCTTGGTGCGGTCCATCGCCGTCCGAGCTGGGACGTGGGTGCTGCGAGGCACCTGTGGTCAGGTGAGAGGTGTCCCTGCACGTGGCAGGGTGTTGGAACTGGATGGCCTTTAAGGTCCCTTCCAACCCACACCATTCCGTGATTCTGTGCTCTTGCTCCTCTCTGTCAGGTCCCCGGGGAGGTCTGAGCAGAGCTGCAGTGTCAGCCACTGGTGTGATGCACAGGAGCTGCCCACCCAGGTTCTCCCTCCTGGTTTTCTCCTGAACACAACTTGCAGGCCATAGGAAACCACATGGAGGTTTCTAGGGATCGGGAGAGATTTCAGCTCTCCTCCTGCTCCTACCCAAAATTAAACAACTCAGTGACGGCTATATAAGGACAGGCAATGGAAATTACACTATCTCATGGAAAATTCTTCTTTTTTTTCCTGTACATTCTTTAGATGTCTACTTGTAGGCAAGCAGCATTATCTAAATCCTCCTGCTAAGCACCTGTCTGTGGGAAAGCTGATCAAAGCACATCTCCAACATCCCAAACCTACTTGTTCTTTTATTGCATTACAAATCTCGGAGGGGACGAGCCAGGATTATCTGTTTAAAGACTGAAAGGTGATATGGAACATCTCTGTGAGCCGTTAAAGTCAGGGCACTTTCCAGATTTCAGACTGCAGGAAGACTCGTGGGTTTTCCTCTTTCCCACTGCTGAGCTGTGCAGAGGAGCAGCACATCCTGCTTGGTGAGAAAGACTTCTTAACACACCTGTCAAGCATCACCTTGGGCTCACCTCTGCTGCAGTCCCTGACCTGGGGTCATTGGGTGCCTAAAATTCCTCTGGCAGCAGTGCAGCTGCCTGAGCATCACAGCCAGCAGGGCTGGGTAATGTGGCTCCTGGCTATCCTTCCTGAGATGTGCTGCTGCCAAGCTGGACATGGTTTCATTTGGCTCTGCTTCACCTTCACCAAGCCTTGCCGCACCCATATGAAGCCTTTCCAGTGGGAAACGTACTCCTCCCTGCTGTCAAAGGGCAGTGAAGCCAGGCAGAGGGGCCTGACATCGGTCCCTGCTTTGTCTGTCTCTGGGATGCACCCGGAGTGGAACGTGTCACCATCCTGTGTCCCAGGGGCTTTCCTCCTGGAGCTTCTCCCATCTGAGGTGGCAGGTGTGGACGTGGGGCATGTGGCTGAGGTCATCTCCAGCCATTGGTACAGCAGCATTTCTCCATGGCAGAGATCTTCAAGCTCTGCTTGTCAGCATTTGTCCCAGAAAACGGCACCTCGGACATGTATCCGTGTGCCCTACGGTCCCTGCCCTCCACCAGCCTTCCTCACTACCATTCCCACGGCGCCTCACTGGAACACAGCTCTGTGCTCCCAGTTCCAGCTCCCCCAGTGCAGGGGATGCTCTGGCCCCCTCCTCCTTCTGGCTGTGGTCCTCATGGGGCACTGTGACCCCTGAGCAGAGGAGACCAGGTGCTTGAAGCAGCGGCTGCAGCCCCCATCTCCTTCCCACGGCATCCTGGGTGCTGCTGGGACACCAGGCCAGGCTGTCCCAGCCTGCTGGCACCCCTCTGTCCTGAAGCCACCCCCTGCTCTGACACAAACCACCTCCTTGGGGGCACCCGACCAGACAGGCTTCCAGTGTGGGACTCCAGGAACAACGGACAATGGCGGGGAAAAGACACGGGGTGTGTTTCCAACGGAGGTACCAGGAAATGAGAGTGGTCCGACAACGCGTGGTGAAGGGGACAAGAGAGACACGCTCCACAGCTCCCAGCGCTCCCGTGGGGCCAGCTGGGATTTTTTTCCGTATGTACTTTACCCCTTTTGTTACAGACTGTACCTCCAGCATCACCACACAGATCTGTTTGACACACTGGATAATTGCGTCGGGTGTCCCCGAGATCGTCACCGCCCGCTCCGTGGAGTTGGGCAGCATGTCCCCCGCCACTTGGACCTGAGCACCTGTGGACTGGAGACAGAAAGAGAGAGGAAGGAGAAATCCCACAGCTGAACGCCTTCACCCGGCGCCTGGCACGTGGCATTCCGTGGGGATGCTGCTCCTCCATCAGCCACACCACTCCAGGAAGCACGGTGCAGCACAGGGATCCCCTTTCCCCAGGCAGCTCCCCCTTGGCCGCGGATCAGCTCTGAGGAGCTGCACTGAAGTGCAACAGTGAAATGAATGAAAGCTGCCTCACCTCTCGGATCTCCTTGATCTTGGAGCCCCCCTTGCCGATCAGGGAGCCGCACTGGCTCGCGGGCACCACCAGCCGCAGCGTCACCGGAGGTTTGCTGGTAGCGGTGCTGTTGCTCATGGAGTTGGTGATGTCCTTGGGAAGGGAAAGGGCAGCACATCAGCCCTGGGTGCCCGCCCAGAGCCGCCCCCAGTCCCCAGGTGCCACATCCACACTGCTGGGGTCGGCTGACTGAAGTGTTCCCTTCTGAACACTTCCAGGGACGGTGACCACTGCTGCCCTGGGCAGCCCGTTCCAAGGCCTGACCAAGCTTTCAGTGAAGAAATTTTCCCTAATATCCAGCCTAAACCTGAGGTCATTTCCTCTGGTCCAGTCACTTGCTACCTGGGAGAAGAGACTGACCCCTAACTGGCTACACCCTCCTTCCAAGAAGTTGCAGAGAGTGAGAAGGTGCCCCCTGAGGCTCCTTTTCTCCAGGATGAGCCCCCCAGCTCTCTCAGCTGCTCCACACCAGACTTGTGCTCCAGACCTGCCCTAGTTAGAGATGTCTGGAAGGTTCTGTGCTTGAGGCCATGTCCCAGTTAAGCAAATCCAGCCAGGCACTGCTGGCCCCAGCCGTGGGCTGGCTCACATTTCTCACCTCCTCAAATTTGTAGGCGATCATGGCAAAAGCCTTGAAGATGGCATCAGTGGGGCCAGTGATGGTCACAATCCGCTCAGGGCAGTTCCCCTCCGAGATGTTGATCCTTGCCCCGCTCTGGAAAGAGAAGAGGAGTCCTGGAATAGCCACAGCCAAGCAACCAGGTCGGGTCCTCTCTCAGCCTGATACCTGTGCCGGCCTCACAGCATTCCATCTAACCTTCCAAACTCCCACCCCTCCTCTGCAGTGATTCCAGCCCTGCCTTATCCCAACCCTCAGAAAGGGTTTCCAGTGTCGTACTTCAAAGGAAACCCATGGGATCGTGGCAAGACCAGCTCACGGGGTCATTGCCTGTGAAAGGAAGAGTTTTCCTCACTGCCCTGACAACTCCCTGGGAGCTGCAGGCACAAAGACCCTGGACATGCTCAAAGCATCTTACAGGCGACTTAATTTCAATGCTTCATTAAGAGCAAATTCTTGACTCTGGAAAAGGTGACAGGAGTTTGAGTTTGCTTGTCCTGACCCTGGGAATTACTGCATGTATCACACAGGGCAAGGTGCAGCTCTGGCCACTCTGCACTCACTCCCTCCCTCCTACAAACCATCCACAGAGCAGGCTGCTCACCTCCTCACGCATCTTCTTCACGGTCTCTCCTTTCTGAAACGAGAGGGAAAACCAAGCCATTACTGAAAATTCAAGACTTCCACCTTTAAAACAACCCTACCGAACACGTATCTCCCTAATACGTGGCAAGGTGCAGCCAAAAACATGGGAGTTGTGATGCCTGGCCCTGCATCCCCACGTGTGATGGTCAGCTGAAGAGCTGAGCATGTAAATCATCAAATATTTACATATGAATTCACAACTGTGAATCTTCCCAGAGTTGGACAGGCTGATGGAAAAATAAGGCACAAGCCTACAGGGAAAACGTGTTCATGCTGCAAAAATCTTTGCCACCATAAACCTTTCTTTTAAAACCACCCAAAAACCCCCTAATCCTGTATAGCCAGGACTTTCCAAACCACTGTGGAAACACCAGAGCCCCTCAGGAAGCTTTTCTGTACAAGGCAAATAAATGGAGCCCTCTGGCCTCAGAGACGGGGGCTACAGAATTACTTAAAACATAACTTAAATGGATCTGTGTGACATTTTTACCATCTTTTAATGAAGCTTTTTGATTAAAACATCAGAGCAACACGACTGTAAACTCCCAGCCATCACCCAGCGAAGCAGCTGGGAACAGTTTGGTGGTTGGTGGGGTTTTTAGGGGAATGGTCTTTGACCCCTCTGTGGGTTCTCCCCTCATTTCTGGCTCACAAATGCAGCAAATAGCTCAGGCACCCCAAACTTTTCAGGACACCACAGGGAAGAGGTGACTGCAGCATCTCCCACACCACAGGTGCAGGCAACAGCAACGAAGGTACATTAAAAGGCATCCTTACCTTCCCAATGATGCTTCCAACCTCCTACACAGAGAAAAAGCCAGAAACAGAGGAGCTGACATTAGAAAACGTGACGAGAATCCAGCCCAGCCCCACAACGAAGTAAAGACCTGGCGCACGCTGTCCCCAGCGGAAGGACGGGGTTGGGGGGCAGGAATGACGAGGCAAGCAGGAGCACCGTGCCACCCTCCCCACGGGCTGTTCCCGGGGCTGGGACGCTGTGTGTGGGGCTGGATGGGTGGGAGAGGGCTCTGTGAGGACAGCCCCTCGGTGGGGACAGCCCCTTACCTTGCCGTGCATCAGCAGCCGGATGGTGAGGGTGACGTTCAGGCCGCCTTCGGACACCTTGGACTCCATTTCCTACCGGGGGACGGGAGACGTGCGTTAGCTGGGAGAGCAGCCCCGGCACAGGCAGCACCACGGCCGGATCACCTGGGGACACAGCGGGGAACGTTGGCCCTTGGAACAGGTTCCTCGCGGTGGCACGGACCCTACGGAGCAGCAGGGCAGGGCCACAAAGCAGCTCTGGAGCAGGGCATCGCATGAGCAGCCTGGCCGAGGGCCAGCAGCTGCAGGGGGGCTTTAAAAGACCCACAGCACCGATCTAGCAAACCAAAGGTCACCACTGCCAGCATAAATGGGCACACAGAAAACCACAAGGCACTTTTTCAGTGACTAGGAATTACCTGTCTGACCCCAGGAGCACTGAATGGGAAGAACTGGCATCCTGGTTGCCACACACCCTGACCTGCGAGCTCCCCAGCTGGGCAGAGTGAGGACCACGCCACTTGCAGCCATTCATGTCACACACATCTAACAAAACCATGTTGTTTTCCCTTCCCATTCTCTCTCTTCCCTCCTCTGCCCTCTAGAGGGGCCACCGATGTTTTGAAGGCAAGGGTGGGGGGGGAAAGAAATAAAAACCACAGAATGACAACAAATCCTTCATTTTTCGTTCCTGATGCCTCCTTAGGAGCGTCTCTGCATGAGGACGTGGCACATGAAATGGCCCTGCAGCCCAGTGCATGGGGAGAGCAGCCAGAGGGAGGTGCCAGCATCCCTCTACGTGCAATGCTGAGGGATAGGGAGCGATTCTCCCTCACGTTATTTAATACCTCAGCCTGTGTCAGACGGGAGATTTTTCATCCTGCTCGCAAGCATCTGGCATTTCCCTCTGCTCAGACAGGGAGCGAAAAAAGCAGGAGATAAACAAGTTCTCAAGTGCTGCTTTAATGCAAGTCGGGATGAATAAACAGCAGCAACGCACACAGACCATGGCTGGGAGAGGGGTTTGATGCAAAACCTCTTCCCAGAGGTTATTATGAAACCCAAAATGGATAAAGCCACGTGGTTTGCAGGGAGATAGAATTCCCTGAAGCTAAAGGACACTGGCTCACTGGGAATGAGGTTGCTTATGACCTACGTGCAAACGTGGGGCTTGAGGCTGCTGGATGGTCACAAATGGAAAAAAAGGATGGAGTCCTCACAAGAAGGATAAGAAATGAAATGTGTTGAACACCAAAACAGGTTCACTGGAACAGGTTGCCCGGAGAGGTTGTGGACTCTCCATCCCTGGAAGTGTCCCAGGCCAGGTTGGACAGGGCTTGGAACAATCCGGGATAGTGGAAGGTGTCCCTGCCCAGGACGGGGTGGAATGGGGTGAGCTTTGAGGTCCCTTCCTGCCCAAACCATGCTGTTATTCTCTGGTTCTACGTCAAGCCAAAAGGTGCTTTTAAGGGTGGGGAGGAGGAGAATATTTCCAAGGAAGAAGGTGACGGCATTGGAGACCAAAGTAACGGGAATGGGCCGAGAGACTGTAACAGAACAGGCAAGATCAGGAATTTTCAAGACTGAGCCCACTGTAAGGTGAACAGTGAAGGAAAACTGGCTGTGTTGGTTAAGCCCAGGCTGACTCCTGTGCATGGAAGGCAATGCCAAAAGGGCTCAACAAGCTGATGGGTGGAGGTCAGCATTTCCAGTGCTCACGATGTGCCAGGAGACAAACTGCTGCACCAGAGACATCACAGGATCATGGAATGGTTTGGATGGGAAGGGAACCTAAGATATCCCATCCCACCCCCCTGCCATGGGCAGGGACACCTCCCACTGTCCCAGGCTGCTCCAAGCCCCATCCAACCCGGCCTTGGACACTGCCAGGGATCCAGGGGCAGCCACAGCTTCTCTGGGCACCCTGTGCCAGGGCCTCCCCACCCTCACAGGGGAGAATTTCTTCCTAAAATCTCCCCTCTTTCAGTCCAAAGACATTCCCCCGGGTCCTGTGGCAGGAGGCACCCCCAGCTCCACGTCCCTCGCAGGAGGAACCCTGCATCAGGCCGTTATGTAAATGCTTCCAATTGATTGAGAAAGTGGGTCATGTGTTAGCCAAATGCTCCTGGCTTTAAGATTTATCAGCATTATTAAATTAAACACGCTTCATGCTCCAGTGAGCGGGAAAGCTACATTGGCCTTTTCTTAACCATACTAGTGAAAGGTAAGTGTTTTATAGGGGGCTCAAGAGCTCAATGGAAGGGATGGCAACAATAGAGCCAAAGCATTTACTCTGGACACAGGCCTCCCCCCACAGCCCTCATTCTTCATGGACAAAGGGCTGGGAAAAATTATCCCCCAAAACACCATTTTGAGCATTTCAGAGCATTCCCTGCCTGGAGAGAGGGACCCATCTCGGACCCTTCCTTCTCCACCATCGTGTTCTGCCTTGTTCACAGCAGCTTTGAAATGGCTCCTTTGTCCACCCACTCGAAAGCCCTGAGGACACCGTTACATCCAGCCCAATGGACAGAGCAGATCCAGAGCCCAGCTCCAGCCCAGTGCGAAGCAGGTGCAGCCCCGCAGAGGTCAGAGACACGGAATTAGGAGACAGAAGTGTCAAGCTTGGCCCCAAAAGGGAAGCTGCACAGCGAGCCCAGCCAGGCTCTGCCAAGCATCACACCTGGGCAAGCACAGGTGGAGGACTGGAGCATCCTCCTTCCACACGTGGGGAGCAGCCAAAAGTTTTTGCACCACAGCGAGGGGAGATCTGCCCCAAAGCTGGACAACGCTCCCACAATAATTAGGCCTTTTAATTGCAAGAGTGCCTGGGGGAGACATCACCAGTTCTCAGAGCAATCTGGTTCTTCCTCGGTTCAAATATATTGAATTCTGGGAAATTTCCTTAATCTATCAGGAATCCCCTGTGTCTGAAAAAGCAGCTCAGGCACCAGAGACCAAGGAATAGGAAGGCAAATGAAAACCCAGAACTGGAGGAAGACTCCTCTTCCCCACGTGCAAACATACACACTCCAATTTTTCTCCTTTCCCATCTTTTAGAGGTTGGAGCAATTGCCTCAGCTGGCGCTCTTGTGTTTATGCTTGCTGATACCTCACAAATACTGACACGTCCCTAAAATTCGAGCCATTCCCTTCCAATTAGGGGAAGTCTGAACACTGTGTATTACATTAATTTAATAACACGATCATCTCCCACACAGGAGATGGCACATGAAGCAGAACAGGAGGAGGGAAAGGGAGCTCTGGGCTGGATGCTGGTCTCCAGCTTCTGTACAGGAGCTGGAAAAACGGATGCTGGGATCCACGGAATCTTGCCTCTGATATCCTATCAGGGATGCTATACCTGGTGGCAGGGGGCTCAGCTGAGGTCGAGCAGAGCCCCAATCCCTGCAGGGGCTGGGGGACATCGCTGGCTCCGTGCTTGCTGAAGCCAGCCCTTGTCCTCCTCCTCTTCCTCCTGCCGTGCACTCCTGGGGCTCGCTGGGTGCACGAGCCCTATGTCAGCGAGCCTTTGCTTCCTAGAGTTATTTTTTGGGGGGTATTGCAATGTTTTGTTCGAGCTGTCCAAAAACAAACAGAGAGGACAACTCTGTGCAAAAAAGATGCCCCAGCAGCATAACTCACCCCCCTCCCTGAAAGGTTTGGGTGGGAAGTTCACAGGCACCACCAAGCAAACGCAAAGGAGAAAGTCTCCATCTCCCCCCTCACCCATCACAGGGCCTCCAGAAAATCCCACTTTCTTGCAGGTGTATCACAGAATCACAAAATTATTTGGGTTGGAAGGGATCTTAAAGCTCATCTCGTTCCACCCCCTGCCATGGGCAGGGACACCTTCCACTATCCCAGGCTGCTCCAAGCCCCAATGTCCAACCTGGCCTTGGACACTTCCAGGGATCCAGGGGCAGCCACAGCTACTCCTGGTCAGTGCAGGCTGATAAAATCCAACACCTCAGAGCCCTGCTGGCCAAGAGCCCTTGATGACCTGTGCAGGTAAAGAGCAGGGTGGGCAGGGCCCTGCTCTGTGCAATCCCTGCTGTGCCACCTTCCCAAAGGACCACCCCCAAGACCCCACCGTGGGGCATCTCGTGTTGCTCAGTGGTAATGCCACCCTGGAAAACACCCACCACACTTCCCAGGCTCCCTGGTGTTCCAGGAGCCCCACCAGCACAGGTGTTAAAGACAGCCACGAACCCTCAGCATCCTCCAGCACGCTGCAACATCCCACTGCCAGGATTTCCAGTGGGGACGGCAGAATTCAGACTGGGAATTAACATCTGGGACAGAACGTCCACCACCCAGGAGAACATCTTCCCCTGAGAGGGAGGAAATGTTTAAACACCTCTGACCTCTCGATACCGTCTTCACAAAACTCAGACCAGGGTTTTCTGACCCTTGGAAAACGATGGATGTGTTAAAAGCAGAGAAAAGCCAGAGAGGCCGGGAAAGAGGATGTTTTTGTGACACTTTGGGCTTTCTAGCCCGTTTTCTCGAGGAGGGCTGCCCATCCACCTGCGTAAGCAGGAGCTTTCTCCCCACTCATCTCCCGCTGCCTTGATCCTGCCATTAAGACCTAATCCGGCGATTTCCAGCGCGGTGTTTTAGCGGCTGGGAAGCCCGGCAATGCAGCCAGCTCGGGATTATGATGACGGCGCAGTCTGGCCAGGTCAGGACGGGGGTGGAAGGAGGAAAAAGAACCCCAGAGCCAAGCAGAACCCCAGAGCCACGCATTCCCTTAAACCACATGGAAATGCACCAGCCACCGGCGGGCTTCGGCTGTTGGGAGACGAAGCTGTGGGAGGGCAGAAGCACCATCCAGAAGCACATGGGTGACACCAAATGCCATTTGGGAACAAAGCTGCAATTCCAGCTGCTGCCATTTTCCACAGCTGTAGTCATTTTGGTTGACCTTTCCTCCTCTCTACTCTCAGCTTCAGTGGAAATATTTTAGGTATCTCTAACCAAAAAAGACACCCCGTGCCCTCCTGGTATGTCTGGCAGCAGGATATTCCTGCCTCTCCTCTGCCTGTGATCTTTCCAAGCATCACAGGACACAAATGTCCTGCTCTGGCCCTCACAGCAGGCATCTCTGGAGGCTTCTTTCTCAGTCACCTGCTCCCATTTCCCTGCTCCCCTCCAGCTGAGATCACAGCCTCACAGGTTGGAAAAGACCTCTGATATGATCGAGTCCAACTGCTCCCCCAGCACTGTCAAGTCCACCACTAAGCCCTGTCCCCAAGTGCCACATCCACGTGCCTTTTGAGCACTTCCAGGGATGGTGACTCCACCAGTGCCCTGGGCAGCCTGTGCCAGTGCCTGACCACCCTTTCCATTAAGAATTTTTTCCTAATATCCAATCTGAGCCTCCCCTGGCACAGCCTGAGGCCATTTCCTCTTGTTCTGAACGTCTGTGCTGATACGATGACGCAGAGCTCCAGCACAGTCACACTGCAGTGAGCTCAGCCACATCCCAGCCAAACACCTGCCCTCCCCTCCAGGAAATTCCCAGCTGATTTCCTGTTTTTCTCCTTGATCTGGTGCACCCCACTCATGGGCTCAGGCCCTATTCTCCACCAAGGCAAGCCCAGCACGGGGAAGATGACTCGTTCTGTCACGATGGCAGTGCCACTATCGCAACCTTTTGTGTGAAGATCAGTGGATGAAACTGCAGCTTTTCCCTGCCAGCCTCCCCAGGATGATGGTCAGGAACATCATTTTCCCCCCTGCAACAGGACAGCAGGATGACAGAATCTATCTCTGTGCCCTGATACATTTGTGGGGGACACAGCCTTGAGGTTTGTGTTAATTTCCAGGTTTAGAGGAAATTCAGGTACCTGAGAGATGTATCTGCAGAGATCTACAGGATGCAGAATTCCCATTCAATCACACAAGATGCTGCCGTGTTGCAAGCAGAGGTCAGACACAGACCAGTGAGGGAAATGCAGTGTGCTAGCAGCAGGATATTAGATGTCCTTAGGAAAGCCAGAAAACCTTGTTTGGGCTGGTTTCAGGGCTTTTTGATTGTGGGACCCTGAACAAAACCAGTGGCTTGAACCCGTTTAACCACCACCTCAACACGGTTATCAGAATTATTAAGAGTAATTAGAAGAATAATGGGTCCTCATTTAATATGTTTAATTAAAGCTGATTTTGGAAGGTTGGGGGGAGCAGGGAGGGGATGAGAACATCGTGCTTTAATTCAGCCACTTCCAAATCACCCTGTGAGTTCCTTTTGGAACAACTTGCCGGTGAAAACAGTATTTTCAGCGAATGTCACACTGCGTAAGCGCATCGGAAATCTCCCCCCATGAGGTGACGAAAGCCAGAGCTCTTTGCAGCTGGGTCCACCACGACTCAGCGACCAAGAGCACCCTCAGATGTCCGTGAGCCTTTAGCAAGACCCTGAGTGCCAAGGAAACAACATTTCCTGGGACAAGGAACACCACTCTTCCTCCTTTGGTCTGCCAGCAGATTAAAGGACAGGTAAAAAACAACTCATCACAGTTTTTTCCTGAAATACTGGCTGTCCCTCCACGCCCAAGCCATTGCTTTGGAGAGGTTGGGAGCACCCGTGGGAGCTGCTGATGGTCCAGCCAGGACCCAGCACTGGCTGGGTGTTGGCTGCTGCTGCCAGGTGCCCCAGCGGGCTGAGGGAGGCAGAGCCAGCAGCACCGCATCGCCCCCCCAGCCCGGACCCCGCCGCGGGGCTCGGCACTGCAGAGCGGGGCGGGCTCTGCCGCAGCAGCCGAGCCAGGGGAAAGAATCCCAAACCTCAAACGTCAGCGCCTGGCACTGCAGAGAGCAGGAGAGCGACTGCTTCGGTGCCACGCTCCGTGTCCACGTCCCTGAACGCGCCGCTGGGACGCGGGAAGCGCCACAAGCAGTGCTGCAGAGGGCGGCCGGACCGAGCCCGCCGGACAGGGGAGTCACTGTGGGCTGTGAAGGGAGCTGGGGTGGGTGAAACCACTGGAAAATGTCTGGGAAATGCTCTAAAACCCCCCAAAACACTGATCAGGGACGCTCCTGTTAAAATGCCAGGTGACAACCCACGTGGGAGAAGCTCTTGGAGAGCGGAGCAAGAAGCCAAAATGAGCTTGGCAATGTGAAGAAAATAAGATGGAATTCTGCGGGGCAAAGTACTGAACTTAGCTGTGTGCAATTCGGTGCACAGGAACAGAGGAAATGCTCCCCATCCACCTCAAAGTGGCTGGGAGTGACAAGCTGACCTGCAGGACCAGCAGAAGGAAACCAGGAATGCTGAAGTGGCTCTTCACAGGAGATCCAGCCAGCAGAGAGCAACCCCAGACCCCCGGGGCCAGCAAACACGGCCCCTTGGGGAAGGGCTGGAGGAACCAGGGCTCTGCAGCACAGGGGGCAGAGGGACACAGGCTCCTGAGTGAGGGGCTTAAGCTGCACTGAAGAAGATGCAGGAAAAGAGCTTCTCCACAGCCATGCCATGCTGCCAGTTATCCTTGCTCAAATCTTCCAAACATTCATGTACCTGCAAAAAAAGCTCATCTCTGTTCCACAACCACACTTACAACCTTGACACTGAGCCAAATGCACCCAATTCAGGCGTTTTCCCCCCAGCCAAAGGCCGAGGAATGGAAGCCAGGAGGTGCCACCTCGCAGCAGGAGATGCCTCCACAGATGCCCCACGGATGCTCTGCCAGGGTCGTGCATTAGCCCCAAAGGACCCATATGTTGCCCCAAAGGAGCCAGCACAGTTGGAAACACAACCCAAGGCATGAGACAGCCAAGTATCAGCCCCCTAAGTGCCAGATTTTAGATGCCATTTCTCAGGGGAACCCAAAGGGCTCCCCAAAAAGGATGCTCATGGCCACAGACCCATGCTGGTTGCTCACAAAGAAGGAGAGACCATAGGGAGGCGTGTGGGCCTCCAGGGAGAAGCAGCCTGTCCTCCAGCATTCTGGAAATGAGAGGCACAGCACTGCAAAGAGCTCCAGGCACACTCCCAACATCCTTGCAGCTGGGGGGACAGCTGAGACGAGAACCCCTCCAGGGACCTGGGAAAGCAGAAAGCGCCCACCTTCCAGTGCATCCTCCGAAACAGACGAGATGCAACCAGGAGCATCTCTCCACAGTGCCCAGCAGCAGTCATCCCACGACCCCCCTCATTCCCCTCCTCCTCCAGAGCCTGCTGGCTGCCCTGGCTTTAATCCCACAGGCAGCATCGTCCAAATAATTTCCCTCCATTTTCAATCTACTTCCCTCCATTTTCAATCCACTGATCTGGGGGCAGTCCACAAATCCCTTCATCCTGAGAGCGAAGCAATCTACTGCTTCATCTCATCCCATCTCCATTTCTCTAATCCCTGGAAACAGGGACAAGGTCTGGAGCACATGGGCTGCCCCGGAGGGGTCTGTCCAGCAGATGGGGGGCTGGGGCTGCTCTCATGAATGCCACCCAACTTCTCAAAGCACCTGGGGCAGGTCCTAGCCCCTCCTGATCCAGGGATGGGGAACAGGTCTTCCCACTCCCGCCAGCTGCCGTGCTGGGGACGGAAGGGACGGATCAGGTACAGCACAGAAAACACGTGGGGACGAAGCAAGGGTGACCGGGGGAGTCACAACAACCCTGGTCCCATCAATCCTAGCTAGATCCAGTGCTCTTGGTCCACAAGCCCAAACCCATGACTTTCACCCTGGCCATAGATGCTCTTGGACGATCAGAGACATGGGAAGGGAGACTCTTGTCTCTGCCTGCCCTGGAGGAGCAACCCGGCAGCCGAAGGGGGTCGGTGGGGATGCAGACTGACCCCATCCCTCCCTTGCCAAGCACCCTGTGGTGCGGGGCCGGGGGGATGCCACGCCGACGGCCACCGCGTCCCGCCTGCCGCTGTCCCCAGCCCGGGGGCAGGAGGATGCAGGGCGGTGTGTGCCAGGGCTGTGCGGTGGCCGTGCCGGGCTGCACCGTCCCCATCCCGTGCGGGGCTGGCTCTCCCGGCTCCGGCTGGAGAGGAGGAGGAGGAGGAGGAGGATGGGGGCCCTCGGCATCCGGGGGTGGATCGCCGGCGCGCTGCGCTCAGACCCTGACAGCAGGCTCCAAAACTGTCACTCCCGATCTGTTTTCACTTCAGCTAAACCTCAACCCCGATTAGAATCAAGGAGAGCCGCCTCTCCTCTCCCCTTCTCCCTGCGGTAGGTCCTCTGTAACCTCGGGTCTCAACGCCGAGCCAAACCCCAGCCCGGGAATGGGTGAACTGGCTCCGCTGGGAATTGGGGCTGCTGGAGATTGGGGTCACGACTGCCCCTGTCCCCAGACCTGGCCCTGGCAGCGAGGGCACAGCCACCGCAGTGGTTGCATCCCTGCAGGACTGTGGGTCTCTGTCAAAATCCGCGGGGGATGCGCCACCGATACCACAACCTGCCTCTGCCATTGGTGGCATCCAAAGCTGCACCCACGGAGTGGAGGGGGTTTGGTGGCAGCAGGGTGCACCCACTGCCCGCTGCCAGCTCACTTAGCAAACCCCAAATTAAATAAACAAATTAAACCGGATCCGTGGGGGTGTGCGTGTGCGCGCCATCACAGCACCAGGACGGACGCGTTCAGCGGGAAGCTGTGGAAGGAAAGGCTCAGTGGATGGAGACAGCCCTCACCGACTGGGGAAGCCTCCAACCTCCCTTCCCAACTCAGCTGGCCAAAAAGCAGCTGCAGAGAACCGGCAGAGTCCCGCCACGGGGGCTGTCACCCACCCTCACACGGCAGGACTGGAGGGCGGAGGTGTCACCCTGCGGGGTTGCAGACCATCCCCTGCTCTCCAAAGGCACACGCTGACCGGAGCCGGGGCTCCCAGTGCGATCGAGCTCATCCCAGCGTGCCAGGCGTGTGCCCCCCCGGCACGGGGAGCCACGCCGCCGGCAAGGTGCCCTCTCTGCCTGCTCCACAGCAAACACCCGTTTTTCCAAGAGGGTGCCTGGAAAAAACAATTGATCCCCTGAGAAAAGCAATCCCGGGACCACCAAAGCAGCATCGCTGGCTGGTACCCAGGGGAGTGTGCCTCCGGGTGGGGGGCCAGCAGCTCCCTGTGCCCCCCGGCCCACCCCGAAAGGGAGCTGGCCACCGCCGAGGGGGTGTGCTCCATCCACCACCGATCCCAACAGCATTCCTCTTCTCCACTGCCATTTTGAAGGCATTAAAATAATGCTGGAAGCACTTATAAAGAGATTTTTCCCCTCCACCTTGAGCAGCAGCCTTTTGTGTCCTCACCTCAAAATGACCATTTTTCTTCGGAGGAAAAAACGTCCTCTTAATTCAGCAAGATTAAAAGAACATTTCCTACAGTTATTTCCCAAGAAGAAAAATTTGCTTTTGTGTCTGAGAATGCCGAAAATATTTATATACAAATGAATCCCTAAAAGAAAGGGAGAAGTCTGAGATTAAGAGCTTCGCAAGTATTACTGAGTTATTCTGGAATTCTGTATTAAGACCAAAACCCCAGCTATTAGGAAAGAATGCCTGGGTTTTTTTTTAATTCAGGGTTGGGTTTCTGTATCAAAATGCAGCCCAGCATCTGTCCTTGCATCTGTCAAAACAAAGGTCAATCATTTTATGGAACCTTAAACACAACGTCCTTGAGCCACTGTTTCTGGTTTATTTTTAAGCCGGACGTGACTTCCAATTAATAAAGTCAGATTTTCTAAGATGGTTCACATTCAAATTACATTATTCCAGAAAACTGAGATTTTGAGAAAAACATATCCAAGAATATTTTCCCTTTATAGGACGGAGATGGTATTTTGGGATTCATTTCAACAGCTTTTAAGTCCTCTACAACCTTTGCCACTAATATTTCACTTTTCTACTCATAAAGTGATGATGAAACCAAGGAAAATGCATGCAAGAAACAGGATGGCATCAGGAAGAATTTCGACACCCTGAGGAAAATGGGTATCTGAGGGCAAACAGGAAACAAAGCGAGCATCATAATAAAAGGGATTCCTCTCTCCAAATCAAACTTCCCTGGCAAAAGGAAAAAAATGAAGGGAAATAGGATGGAATTAAATAATAAAAATATTTATAACATTAAAAATTAATGGACGTGGAATGGAATTAGAAATATTTTTTTAAAACTACTGGAAATAGAATGGAATTTGAAATAAAAATATTAAAAATCTGGAAATACAGTGGAACTAAAAAACAAAAATACTTAAAACAAAATAATGGAAGGTAAAAATCAAATGAATCAGGGTTGGGGGTTTTATTATGCTGCCACACTAAGACATGACTAACATCCCTGTTATTTTAGTATCCGTTTCTTGAAGGCAATTCCATTTGTGCCGTTCCCACCCAAGCGGGCACACAAATGACACTGTCCAAAGCCCGAGCCGCAAATCACGGAATTTAGGAATAGCTGCAGATTCTGGTTAAGGAAGAGGTGGATGCTTCCCTACCCCGGGAGACAATCTTTGGCACTGGCTGCCGGGCCAAACAGGTGAAATGGAATTTAACTAAAATAAAGCACACACTTCGAGAACGCCGATTTTGCAAAACAAATTCGCAGCAAGATTTGTCAAATTTAACCCGCAATAAATATTTGGCAAAAAATTTTTTTTTTTTTTTTCCAAAAAACGAACAAACAAAAATTCTGCAAAATAATTTCCCAACAATATTTTGGAAACTTCTCCCAGGAGAGACTCGGGGAGCAGCCGCTAATTTAAGGGAATCCCATTGCTCGCGCGCCGATGTCTCCCATCATCCCGCCTCATGCTGCCACAGACTTAAATTTCCTCCACGAGAGATTCCCTTAAAACTGCTCCTAAACATTCAAAGCTCTTCCAACCCATGCTGGAGCCCAGGACCTGGCTCATTCCAGGATTCTTCCCTGCCTTACACTGGTGGGAAAAGTTGCCCGCGGCGGGTGGTCTTCCACCAAGACAATCTTTTAAATCTCCTTACCTTTCCCAAAGAGCTGCTTTCGTGCCGCTTTGGCGGGAGGGGGATCCAGACAGATGGCCAGTCTTTTCACGTTTGGAAAGGATGAAAAATGCTACAGGGGGGAAAAAAAAAAATCCCAGTGATTTTTTTTTTTTTTTTTTCCCTTCCTTATTCCGCCGTTCGGCGCAGAAGGGCTCCCAACCTCATTGGCCCTGGGAGATCCACCACGTGGCATGGGATGAAGGGCACGTGACCTATTTTCTCCCAAATCCCTGGGTCTGCTGGAAAGGGGGATGCACCCACTGCTGCTGTTCTTGTCATTTCATGGGCTTTGATTTATTTATTTATTTTTATTATTTTTTTTAAAGGCCACTGAGCAAATCTGGATGCCTCGAGGCGATGAGGGCGAACCAGCCAACGCTTCCAACATGAAAGAGAAAGGATCTCTGCACGAGATGAGCTCCGGTGTGCTGCCCATGTGCAGGGGGAAATTTGGGCACGTTTTCTAGGGTGCCTGCCCACCCAGCGCGGGGCCGGAGCCTCCGGGAGGGACAGGAGGGCTGTGCTAAACCCTCCATCTCAGAGGCAGCAGCACGGTGGGAAGGACCAGGCTGAAGCCCTGCCTGCACGTCCCAGAGTTCAGCTGGCTCCCTGGGGGAAGGGGATGTGTTACAACTGCTCCATCACCCAAACCAGATGATCTCGTGCCCCCATGTTGCTCCTGACCCTTCCTGAGCTGTTCCCATCCTCTGCTGCCCTCCTGGCTGACGCACCAAACAACTGCTCCAAGAGATGACAAGTCTCCTCCTTTGGAGGCTGCTGAAGCAGCTTTCTGGGAAGCTGGACCGAGGGCAGTGCAGGGAGCGTGGCACACTCCGGGTGGGCACCGCCTGCTCCCACCAGCCCATGGCCACACGGCCAAAGGGTGCTTCAGTGTCCCCCCCACAGACACTCACCCAGCCCAAAATGCAGCACAATTCTGGGGAGCCCAAAAAGGTCCCCGAGACCCTGTGGAGCAAGGAAAGCCAAGCCACTGCTCCCAGTATCTGACTGACTGGTGCTGGGGGTGTCCCCTTGTCCCAGCTCTGAGCCGCCACATCCCAGCTAGCCACGGTCCACAGGACGAGCATCTCCGATCCTTCCCTCGGTAGCCAGGGCAGGTACCAGCCCATCGGTGTCCAGACATTCAGTTTGGGGAAGGGAAAATGAATTTTTGGAGCCCCAGACATCCTCACGCTTTGTCCATCAAAGCTCAAGCCCATTGCTCGTGCCAGTTGGAAGCTGCATTTTTCTGGCAACCCAAGCCTTCACCTGGCTGTGCCGACCCTTGGCTGTGCCACCTTTCCATGCCAGGGATACGCCTGTTCACCTGAAAGCTCCAGCCAAACCTACCTCGGGCATCTGCCCTTGGATGTCACTTCTGCAGAGCAGCTGTCCCCAGCCACCCCATCGCCCAAGGGCTCGAGCCCTTCTTATCCAGGGGTGGCACCTAAGGCTCCTTGGAGAACCAGCTGAGCTTGGTGACACAGCCACGGCCACCTCCAGCCCTTCCTGGCATCACCACCATGTCCCAGCTGCTGGTTCTTCCTTGCAGATGTTCCCCCTCCACAGCTCTGCACGGGGACTGGAAGCATCAGGAGCACAGCCCCTAATTCCAGGTTCTTCCCGAGGCCAGACTGTCTTACCACACTGTTCCCAAAACCACAAGTACAGCCATAAATGGCTTTAAACGGTGTAGAAAAGTGCAGGGTTTCACCCAAATCCTCTCTGGCTCGGAGGGTCGCACTCCTCCAGCTACCAGCCAGATCACGGGTCACTCAATTCCAACAAATTCACATCGAGGGAGAAACTTTCCACACTCCAGTGCAAACGACGGACACAGCCCAAAGCACCCAGCTCGCTGCTTCCCCCTCCCACGCTTTCTGATGGCCACAAGAGAAGAAACCCGAGCACCCTGGGATAGTGGAAGGAGTCCCTGCCCATGGCAGGGGCTTGGGATGAGAAGGGATTCCAACCCAAAGCATTCCATGAACCCCCGCCCCACGTTCCAGCCCCCTCCTCCTTCCCCAGCGAGGCTAAAGCTGGCTCCCCAGTAATCTTCCCAATAATTATATAATGGAGAGGCAGGCAGATAAATCATTTCAGGCTGCTGTGCCGATAGAAAGCAAGATGGATTAAAAGATCAGAACAAGCAATACTTAGATTAAAATGGTTTGTTATTTTCAGCTGCGCGGAAAAATCTGTGGCTAAAGCACAGAAGACGCGAAGCCAAGGCGCATCATCCTCTTTCCCCCCAAAACCCGACCTTTTTACTTATTAGCCAAGTCAAGCTCTAAGTTTCCAACCTCAGACCAGGTTTTGCTTCCCAATAGGTAAAAAAATAAGACTTTTCCAGGTGATACGACATTTTAGCTAAAGATTAAGAGATGCTTCAAGTTGTATTTTGCCCATGTGAAGACAGCAGAGCCCTTAAACCAGGAGAACCAGCGCACGGCTCAGCAGACGACGTCACTGCCTATGACAAACGTGGCTCCTGGCACGATGGGCACCAAGCCCTTTGCCCTGTCCCGTGCCTCCCCGCACCCCCGAGCCGCTGGCAGGCGGATGCCAGGCTTACCGGCAGCGCAGAGGTGGCAGTGGCAGCCGGGAGAAGCCCATCAGACAGCGGGACAGCTCTCTGCAGGGACCTATATGTTGTCCCCCTGGCCCCCAGCAAGGTCGGCGGCCCAGGGTGCTATGCTCTGAGTGATGGCTTTGGAAGGGCATGAAGGGGAGGCAGGAAAAAAAGGGGGGGGAGAGAGGGAGCTGGCGCTGGGGGCCGAGCCCTCCGCAGGGCATGGCGCTCATCAGCCCAGCCCGGATCGATGGGCGAGCTCTGCTCGTTCACCTTCAAGTTCAGATTGAGCAGAAGGGTCAAACTGGGAAATGGTTTGGCACTGGCGGGCACGTCCCCATCCCCACCCTGCAGCCTCGTGTCACAACTGTTTCCCTTGCTGGAATGGAAAATTCCCACCCCGCAGCAGCTCCAGAATCAGCATTCCCACCTGAGCACATTGCTAACCCCGTAGAATCCCCATCCATCCTCCAGCACCAGCAGTGACCAGTCACCCCATCACCCGGATGGGAGATGGAGCAGCAGCAGTTTTGCCAGTGTAAAGTCCCAGAATATCCTGAGTTGGAAGGGATCCACCAGGATCATCGAGTCCAACTCCTGGCCCTGTCCCCAGCATCCCACCTTGTGCTCTTCAAGGTGTCTCTCCCACCTGCAGTTTTTCTATTAAAAAGTCACGGTACCACACAACCAGGATCAGCCTTGAGTACCGAGGATGGAATCCCACAGGGCAAGAGCCTTGGGGAGGGCTTGGATAGAGAGAGGCACCAGGCTCCTCTCCCTCCTGTGGATGTGGGAGGGGGGCTGGGACACACAGCTGGGAGAAGGGATAGGGTGGTGGACGGGGAGCATGAGAAGGCAGAAAAATTATGTCAGAGACCTTCCTGGAGGGAGGGAGGTGGGACCTGTGGGATGTCATGATGTTCACCCAAATGATGCCTTAATAACCAATTATTGCAGAAAAGTGTTTTCACTAAAGCCAGAGAATAAAACACACTTGGCTGGACAGGTGATGGCAGAAACCTCGGACCAGACACAACCAGTACCCACCACATCACCAGAGGCCATGGATAAACTTCCTCACAGGTTTTTTTTTTGCAAGTTCTCCCCTTGCTGCACCTGACTGGGTCACCTGCAGCTCCCCTGGGAAACCTCCATCCCCCTATCCAAAGCACACCCTCAGTTGCAGGTGCAGGCTGTTTGCTCTGGCCGGTCTCTCCCAGCATTTTCTGTGCAGAAAACAGGGATAAGCGACACTTCTAAAAGGAGCAGGAGAAAAGAGAAACAGGGTTTGTCGGTCACTACAACATTTCTGCTTTATGGAGCTCTCTTCTCCCTCGGAGACACGTGTCCTCCTCTTCACTAATGGAAAACGTTGCCCTGCCATCCATTCGTGCCAGTCAATGCCTGGGACAACACGATGGCCTGGGGCCACTGCGGATCTATTTTAGTCACAAAAGCAGAGTGGCTGATGAAAATCACCCCATCTCTGCACTTCCCAGCTTAGCTCTTTTGCTGGTTTTAATGGAGTGGCCAGCGTGGCGGGAAGTGGTGGCGAGGGCAGAGACGGCGGCACGGGAGACCTGCATGGATGCAGGAGAGAGGCCCCAGCACCCTCTCTGCAGGTGTTCTACAGCCTAAGGCACCTGCAAAGACCCCTCCTCCCAGGATTTGCCCAGAGAAGCTGTGGCTGCCCCATCCCTGGAAGTGTTCAAGGCCAGGTTGGACGGGGCCTGTGGAACAAGGTGAGCTTTAAGGTCCCTTCCAATGTGAACCATTCTGGGATTGTATGACCTGGAAAGGACCTTACCTTACCCTGCAGGACGGCCTCGAGCTCCAGAGTGATTCCTGGGAGGGTCTGGCTGCACCAGAAAAGGGCATGCTGAGCGCGGGGGGGAACCCAGCAGTCCACGGCACGAGCCTGCAGACCAGGACAAGGCAGAGGTTAAGGCACAGCACAGAGGAAAGACCAAAGCTGCTTAATGTGAACCTCAGAGAGAAATAAAACACAGACTGGGTTGGGGGTCAGGGGAAAATGATCAGGAGCATCACCTCCGGGTTGTGTCTGGGGTAGGCAAGCATTACTTATATTTTTCTCTACATGGCAAACAGGTTTGGGCAGATCCTCAGCATCCACCGACCACGGGAAATCATCCTGTGGGGAGGGGATCCCTGGGATGGCAGAGAGACACCCCCCCCCAGGTGACCACAGCCCAGCGGTCCTCCTCTGTGGCCACCTGCCTGTGGTCCTGCCCAGCTGTGGAGCCAGGGCTCTGCTTCCTGCAGAGATCCAAGGGTGACGGAAAGAACCCAGCACGTTTCAGCGCCATGGGTGCCGGGCGCCAGCTGCAGTTCTGCTGCTGCTCCCAATCAGTTAACTGGGGCATGCACTACCCGTCAATACAATCAATGGAGCAGCCTCAGCCACTAATAAACCGAGTGCCAGAGGGCAGGAAAACCTCTCCACTGCCCAAAACTTTCCCTGGGCAGCGGGGTGGGTGAGTTGCAGACCCCTTGCTTGGAGCTGGTGCTGCTCTTGGTGTGCTGGGGCACCTTGTGTGTTAACAGGGAAAACCTTATTCTTCCCGGTGACTCAGCAGCCTCTGTGCTCATCCCCAGTGACCTGGGCACTTCCCTGCCGTGGGAAGGAGCCTGTCAGTGGGAGGGGAGCCCGTGGGACCTCCTGAGGTCAGTCTTCAGTCCTGCTGATGCTCACAGCAGCATCAGCACTAAGATCCGAGCGGGTTGCCCAGGGCTTTATCCCTTCAGGGGTTGAAAACCTCCAAGGATGGAGCATACACAGCCACTCTCAGCAAGCAGCTGTCCTCAGAATTCACGTTTCTTCCCTCAATAGGTCTCTCCATGTCCGCCAAGGTAGCAGCTGCAGCCCCAGCTGCTGTCACCTGTAAGTAGCACAGGTCCCAGGAAGGACCCTGAGGGACTTCCCTCCTCTCCACTGAGCCTACACAAGCCAGATAAATTTTAAATCCTAGTAACTGCTGCAATGGGGACATCCTGTCCTGTGGGCTCTGGCCAAAACTAAAACACTGGAAAGGATGGAACCCCCAAACTGTGACTCACCGTTGGAGGACCCGCAGGGACAGGTCGGGGATCCTGTGGAGCTGGGGGTCAGCAGTGCAGGAGGCAGGGAAGGATCTGGAATACAGCACATCTCAGCATCCTGAGTAGCCCAGGCAGCCCCCCCCACCCAGAATGCCCAAGAGCATCCTCCCAGCGCTGCTGCTGTGGCCGAGGGCAGCACAGGGAACAGGGAACCACAGGGGCAAATCAGAGGAGTCCTGGGTAATTGTTTTGTTCCAATCAGTACAAATTGCTGGTCACCGATTCCAGGACTGATAAAAAGAAGGGGAAATCCTCATCATGGCACCAGTTTCATCAACATACCCATAAAAAGGGGGCTCAGGCAAGGATTTAGGATATTGGAAGGACAAGGGGTTGCAAAGAAACCCCAATCCTTCTTTCTGGAGCCAGTGTGGGTGCAAATCGTCAACCCACACCCCACAAATTCACAGGGGAAGAGATTTGTACTCGTCTTCCAGGTCCTAGGTTTGACTTTATCCCATGGCAAGGCTTAGCATCCAGGGAACGCAGCATTAAGGAATTTGCTAGCAGTTTTCTTCATCAAAAATGGGTCCATCTCACAGCAGCTCTGCTCCTTGTTGTGTCCCACCCGTTCCCCCACCGAGCTGCAGCTGAGGCCCCAGCCATGACCCCTGGAGCAGGCACCAGTGCACACCCACGAGGTGTTCTCTGCCATTAGGTCACCTCCAGTGAAGTGTCTTAAAAGGCATCATGAGATGGACAAGCAACATTTGGGCTGTAAGGGGACTATCACCCCTGCCATCATCTCCCAAATCCTCTCTCCAGCACGGCCAAAGCCCCTGCACCTCGTGGCTGCCCTGACAGTACAAGCAAAGGAGTCGATTACATTTTTCTCCTGGTTGTTCTCTCCGGTGAAGCATGCACTGGTGCCAGGAGAGGCACCAGTAAGCTGCTCCCACCAAAAGCTTTCCACCTCCTGATACATGGCAGTGGAGAGCACGGCTCCATCCCTGTGCGGCCAGCTCGCCTGCCAGCTCTCATGGACTATGTCCCATCTGGAAATTTGGTCAGGAACGTTCACAAGGATCACTCAGGACACTGAAGGAGTCATTTCTGAACAGCACAGCACCCAGATCCCAGCAAAACCCCACCTACTGCTCCCACATAAAAGCACCTGAGGATGCAAGGAATTCCAGTGCGCCGATGTGGCCAATCCCAAAAATCAGCCTCTGGAGACTACAGCATTTCACTGCCCTTAACTCATCCCAGTGAGGCCACAGGGATCCGGGGGCTCGGCAGCACCCACAGCTCGATGGCCCCACCGCCCTGGAGCCCTCGGCCACCTCATCCCAGGGGGCTCAAAATTTAGTCTGGGACGGGAATGGAGGAAACACGAAGACATGGACAAAGCTGGTCCAAAGAGGGGCTGTCAGCAGGATGCCAAGGGGAAGCAGCTGAGCGAGGCTCCCTGCTCAGGCCCAGCCTCCAAGGTGAGCTGATGGTACTTCTGTGTGGGAGCAGGCCCCGTGCCGGGTCCCACAGGGCTGTGAAAACTCCCTGCTTTTGCTCAGGGAGTGCAGGATGCCCTATCCCACCACCCCAAATACCACATCCCCGACTCCATTCCACTCCCCTTTCCCAAAAACACCAAAGCCTGCTCCAACACCCATCCTGCCTCTCCTGCAAACTCAGGACTTCAGCTTCCCCTCACCGGTGAGTCCTCGGCTGTTTGTGCCTGTCAGGAACCTCCCTTGGGATGTTTGGGACCATGGCACACCTGCGTGAGGTCCAAGCTCTGCAGAGAGCATGGAGAGCTTGGAGAGGTCCTCTGGCTTTGCTGTGACCCTCCAAGGAAAATTCGAGGTTTTTTTGGAAGACAGGCTGTGCAGTGGTGAGAGACGGATAGGATGGGAATGGCTGGGATGAGATGGGATGGAACGAGATGAGGTGAGAAGAGAATGGGAATGGGGTGGGATGGGAATGGCTGGGATGGGATGAGATGGGGATGAGACAGGATATGATGGGATGGGGCAGGATAGGATGGGATGGAATGAGATGGGAATGGGAATGGGGATGTTCTCTCACCATACCACCAACCCCTGGTTTGCAGTACACCCCACAGACGGGAATATCAGCGACATGGCTCCACCTGCGTTGTCCCCCCAGGCTGTCAGCCCCCTTTGTGTCGCAGGGAACTGCCCTCCCCTCCCCTGGGGGTGCAGCAGCCCCTGCATCGCCAGATCCGCTTTGTGCCGGGGTTCTCGGCGCCGCCGCTCCCCGTGCAGGGAGAGAGGGATCCTCCCCTGACCTGTGTTCCCATCATCCGCCTGCCCGGGTGTTCTCCGCAGACGAGGCAACGATTTTAATGTCCCAGTGAACAAGCTGTCGGGATGCATCAGCCTCAAAGGGCAGCCTTCAGAGCTGCCTTCTCCTCCCGAGCGCTGCCCGGGCAAGGAAAACCAATTCCAGCTCCGCGCACAGGCGTCTCACCGGTGCCCGTGATTTTCCAGCCTTTTAACGAAAAACCCTCGCAAACCCCGCCGGTGAGGAGGGGGAAGCAGCGGGCCCGGGGTGGGGGTGGCAGGGGAAGCGCCGGCGGGCCGGCAGAGGGGCAGCCCCGCGGGCAGAGCCCGGTGATGTGATGGGACCTGAGCGCTGCGGAGCCGTCAGGAGCCTGGGCAGAGATGGGCTGAGAAAAGCCGTGAGCAGAGCTGACATCGGCCCCCTGGGCGGGTACCTAATGAGCGGAGACATTGTCCATTTGCGGAGACGAGGGAAAGTTAAAAGATTTCCGAGCTGACACCCGGCAGCCTCCATCGGTGTTCCCGGCCGAACAGCAAGGGAAAGGAGAATGGGAACGGAGGGCTGGAACCAGGGGTGGGTGAGCTGGAGGGCCGCGGCGTTGGCATCTCAGCAGCTCGTCCACGCTGCCCGAATCTCCCCTGCTTGTGATTTTCTGCCACGTTAGAAGAGAAACTGGTGCTTTCTGGGAGCTGGGGGGCCTGGCAGGGTCCCACGCGGCCCCATACCCTACGGGAAGGCAGCAGCGTGGCGGGGAGCACATTCCCGGATCCAGCAGCACACCAGACCTGCCCCAGGCTGAGATCTGGGCACGGGCAGAGGCTCCTGTGCGCCGTGGCCTCCACATCCCGGGCGTAGGATGGCACCCGGCAGCGCCCCAGCCCCCAGCACCACCCCCACGCTTCCACAAACCTAGTTCAGTCAGTCCCTATAAATCCAGCCTCCCTAAGCCCACTTGTCACAAGCTCTTCCCCAACTCACCTCCAGCCTCCTCGCTACCCACCACCTTCCACTGGTGACGAGACAGGAGTGATGGAGCGGCAGAAGGGAGAGCCCTGCGTCGCCCCTATTGCCTCCCAGTTTTCCCCTCGGGAAAACCTGGCTCTAAAAGTGCTTGTGAGCCAGCAAACACCCCCACTGCCCCCCCAAATCCCTGGCAGTGAGATGCTCTCTTCTCCCCACCTGCCTGCCTGCCTGCTTTCCCAAAGGCCAAGTGGATTTACGGGGAAATCATCTCCCTGCAACTATCCTGGCTGAAAGGGGAGATCCTGGAGCATCCTCAAGGCTTTCCACCAGCCTAAAAAGCAGCTTAAAAACACTGACATTACTCCACATGGTTTTCACCAGCTCCATCAACAATCAATCTTGGGTCTAAACCCCATTACAAGCATGACTTTCACCTGTCTAGCTCCAGGGATTTTTGTTCCTTTCCAACAGATATAGCCAGAAAGGCCCAAAAGAAGGGTGCAAGCCTTTTCCTGGGATGCCTGGGAGTGCACACAGCAGCTGGGCTCAGGCTGCTCCTCCCAGGCACCCGCTGACCTGCTGGGCTTGAGCAGATGGAACAGCCACAAATCCCCCCGTAAGCCAGGGAAGGGACTAATCTCCTAGAGGACAAATCGGTTGGCGAGGGGGGGAAGCTCAACATTCCACCTTTTCCTCCCTCCTCTGGCAAACCCAGCAGCATCCAGCATACCCAGAGGGATCCCAGCATCCCCAAGGGCGGAGGAGGCACCAGGAGTTTGGGTACCTGGTGGAGACCTGGTTTGGGGACAAGCAGACATTTAGGTCACGGCAAGCTAAGCCTTACATGCCCTGAGCAGGGAGACACGGCAGCTGGTGTCTCTGTGGGGAAAACCACATCTGGTGAGCTCTTAAAACTTCCAAAGTGCTCCCCAGCCATGAAGAGCTGAGGCTTCTTCAAGACTGAGAGGTCCTGGGTGGGTGTGGGAAGCCGGAGGAGCAGCCACTGGGATGAGGTGGAGTACCCACAGTGGAGTCCCTGGTCCTTCCTCACTGTTGGAGGAGGATTAGGTCCACTGGAATGGGTTAGTCCAGGTCCCAGGACAGGATCTGGAGAGCCAAACACGCTCTCTCCAAAACACGGACATCCCCAGAAGGACTGGGAATGATAACGTGCTGATGTCAAAGCACTCACGCAGTGAGTGCAGTGAGCAGAGCCCATCAGGGACGTCACCCCCATCCACGCCCACCCCGTGTCCTTCAGAAAGGTGTTTCTGCCCAAAGGACCCCAAACCAGAGGTCAGCCCAAGGACACACAGCCTGGTCCTGCTCCCTGGCCCATCCACAAGCAGCCAACCCTCTGCAACTCATTCTCCTTCTGCTCCAGAGGCCACGGAGAGCGAGAAGGTCAGCAGATTTCACGCCACCCTTCGTTCTTCTGGGTTGTGTTTTTTTATCCTCTCCTCCTTTCTTTCTTGTGTCCCCTCTTCCCTCGCTTCAGGGCTGGAAAACTCCTCCTGTGTGCTCGCAAGGGACAAATGTCTCACCAGATATCGTCAGCCCTGCTCAGAAAACTCCGAGGTGGGCGAGCTGACGAGGACAGGCACGAGAGCTCTCAGAAACGCTTGGGAGGAGGAGGCTGCAGCCCAGGGAGAGGACGGGAAAGGCATGGGCTGGGATGTGCGGCATCTGGGTTTGGATTGCACCCTGCACCTCGGACGGAGGAGCAAGGACGGCCAGCAGAGCCTGGGGAAGCCCTGACGAGGTGTAACACCCACCAGCGTGGCACACAGCATCAGTGCCACCTCTCTGGGGAACCATATCCTGCTGCACAGCCGAGGGAATGGCCTGGGACATAGGGTGAGACACTGGTGTGTCCCTGGGGACCGTGGCCACTCGAGCTATGCAGTCAAAACAGACAACTTCAGGTCCCTCACTCATCCATCCCCATGCCCCAGAGGGGAGATTTGGGGAAAATCCCAAAATTTTCCTGAGGGAACCCCAGAAAAACCTGTTTTCCAGGTGGGGAAACTGAGTCACAGAGGACATCACCACAGACAGGCTTGCCTGCCCCATGGAGCCACCTTCCCACTGTCCCAGGGAAGGGCTTCATTTCCCAGACACTCTGGGCTCATGTTATCATGCCCTGCCTTCCTACTATCAGTCCAATAAAAGCCTTTAAATAGGGAATTGTTTCCATATCTTAAGGAAAGCTTAGAGGCACAGAGCGAGTGAGCATCTCTGGAGGTCTCTGGTCCAGCTCCCACCCCGAGCAGGGTCACTCCAGAGATGGATTAGGCTGCCTGGCACAAAATAATTCCACCCTGGAACCTCAAAACTCTTTCCAAGCCCTCCATCTTCTGCCTGCACACAAGGAGATGCTCCCTGGATGCCCTCACCCACTGCCAGCACCAAAAGGCCTCATTTCTACCCTTTTCAGAGTACAATGGGCAGCAGGGACCTCATCACAGATCATCACCTGGATAGAAGGGGACAGCTCCATGGTGGTGCCCACAGTGATGATGCCCCCATGCCCATGGTTGTGACCCCATGCCCACAGCAGTGTCCAGCCTGGAATGGCCACCAGCCTGCGTGACCTGTGCCAGGGGGGGACATGCCGCCATCACATCAGGGTCCCCTGGACAGCCCCAGGCCTGTGGTGGGGCCATTCCTGCCTCCTCACCTCCGGAGTGGCTTCTGGGCACAGCACAGCGTGGAGGCACATCTGGCAGCGTGGGGAGGGCGGAGCTGCAGCTGGATGGGTGGCTCTTTCCCTGCGGAATAAAGGGATCAGGGTCAGCTAGAGGGCAAAAGCATCCTCCAAACAAGGTGCCCCCCACAGCAGGTCCCCATCCCGGGGACACCCACACAAGCGCTTGAACCCAGGCCAGAGATGTCACCAACCCCAATTCCCTCAGGACAAGCAAGTCCCAGACGAAGCTTGTCCCAACCCAGCTGACCAGAGTCCTCTAAGCACCCCAACCCAGCTGACCAGAGTCCTCTAAGGCACGACCAGAGCCCTCCAGGGCACTTGAATTTTCAGGAAATCATCACCTTGTGCTGAGAAAGTAGGGACAGGGGGGTTTGCTCCTTGGTGGCAGGGATGCATGAGTCATCCTCCAGCCTGATGCCCTTGAAACAGAGCCAAAAAAGCTTTTACCCAAAGAAGCCAGCAATAGGATACCAGAGCTGGAGCTCCAGGATTAACCCTTTCCCAGCAGAGGCTGGCTGGCTGCCCTCCCATGCAGATCCTTTCTCCTCCTCTGCTCACTGCTGGGTTTTCCCACTGTGTGGGCCCACCAGGGTGGTGGGCACGATGCCAGCACTGCCCTGGCAGGGGCAGGGAGAGGGACATGCCATGAGACCCCAGTGATGGGCTGCTGCTGGACCAAATGGGGTTGGAAACACGGGCCCCCCATGTGGGGAACGGCATTTCTTTTCCACACGTCCCGCCACAAAGCCTGCCCAGCAAACAGGACAATGTTTGGGGTCCACCGAAGGGAAAACACAACTCAAAAAAATAAGGTGGAAAATTTAAAGCTCCTTGTTTCGCTCTTTTGGGGGGAAAGCTCTTGATTCCTGCTCTCCTGAGTCCTTGTTTCATTTAGGAACCCACCCACCACCCATCCATAGCTCCCATGGGATCCCCACTGATCGGTGTGCCAAGACTTGATGGGCTTTCCCCAAAACAGAGGGAACCAGCCTGCAGGAAAATCCCATATTCCCTCCCTGACAGAAAACAGCCCCTTGGGGAGAGGTGGGAATTCCTGTGTTAAAAGGAGGTTTTCCTCCCTGCAGGCAGGCAGAGAGGTGCCAGCACCCAGCTTTCCTGGTGACAACAGAACTGTTTCTACAGCGTGGAAAGGTGGGAGCTTCAACCCATGGCCGTGGCAGTGGGCACGAGCATCGCTGAGCTGGGACAGGGCAGGAGGATGAGCTCCTTGCCCAGGGCTGGGAGTGAAGGGCCCACCCAGGGGTGGCTGCAGCACTGCAGCCTCGCTGTGCAGGGCCCCAAAACGAGCCCGGCCTCTCCTGGGGCCATCAAAAAGAGAAGGGAAAGGTGCTGAGGGTTATATTGGTACCCACCAACGCTACAGCCCCATGGATCCAAGCATCGCTCGACCCACCCCAGCTGTCTGGCAGTGTTTTGGCACCTGCATGGACCCGCCCTGGGCATTTGATGTGAGCTCAGACACGGGTTTCCCTCTTGCATCCTCCCACAGGCTGCTACGGAGATGCTCCTTGAAAGCATGGGTTAGGTCACGGAGATTCTGAGTGGCTTCTTCACCTCCCGCAGGGCTCTCCATCCCCAGCTGGCTTCCTTACAGTCTGCACCAGGGACTGCTAAGTGTCCCCTGCACCCTGGGGGATCCCTGTGCCCCTGCCAGCCCACCCAGGGGTGGGTGCAGTGTCCTGGATCTCCCAGCAGGACCACCTGCTCCCTTGGGCTGCATCCCTCAGGATGCACCGGCGCTCTCTGCTCTCCCAAGAACGGGCGGCATGAACCGCCCAGGCCTGGAAAGCCTGGAAAACCCCCCACATCCCCAGCACCAGGGGCACCAGGGGCACCCCGAGCTGCCCCTGCTGCCCCTGCTGCCTGCAGGACTGGGGGCAAGCCCCGCAGCAGTTCCCGGGGGGCCGCACGCGGTGGGGATGCTCTGCAGAGCGCGCAGACGATGCTGCACAGGTCTGCGCTGCTGCACGGACCCCTTCCCAGGATGGGTCTCACCCACACCCCGGGAGGACGTGCTGAAAGGAGGTGGGCAATAAACGCTGCCCCAGGAGCGAGAGCTGAATAAACTAACCCCTCCTGAGCCCAGGTGATGAGGGGTGCAACCCCAGTGGGGAGCAACCCCAGCGCCGGGCAGCCACTGCTCCCTCGAGGCACTGAAGAACCAGCCCAGTGATCAAGTGGGTGGCAGGGGGTTAAATTTAGGTGTTCTTCGAGGTCCCTTCCAACCCAAACCATTCCGTGATCGTTCTGATTTCAGAGGAAGGACAGAAAAGTCCTGGCTGGGGAAACGGGCTCCCAGGAGATGGTTTACCCAGCTACAGGGGAAGTTTGGAGGCCTGGGACCCCTTTTCTCCCCCACCCCAGCACTAATGCTGGGGCTGCATTTGCACTGCTTGGTGACCACCACACCTGGAGCACGGGCTCATAAATGACCACCAGCCTGACACTCGTGGGACCCCACGGGTGCTGGCACCCAAGAACAGCAGCCAGGGCTCAGAAACACACCGTGGGATCTCTCGGGGTGTTCCCACCCAAAGCCGTGCAGCATCCCCGCCGTCACCCACCCCCGGGCACGCTTCTCCCTGCAGCGTCGAGTGGGGAGGTCGGAAAGCCGCTCCCCTTGGAGACCCCCACTTGTCCCCAGGTGGGGACAGCACTTTGGGCTTGTTTCAGCAGAGCCCGGGAGCCTCCCAAGGCTGGGAGCCGGGGACCGAAAACTCCCAGCGGCCTCGCAGAGCCGCCCAGCCGGGAAGGTGGCGGCACACGGGGACACCTCCTGGGGACGGGGGGGACACGGGGCCAGGGTCGGTGGGTGCGCCCCCTCCGCTCCCCGGAGCGATGCCGCACCGGGAGCCGCCTCGCCCCGACGCCGCCCCACCCACCACACCCACCCGCGTCCCGGCACGGGGGACCCTCCGGCCCCGCTCCAGGTGCCGGGATGCTCCTGCGGGACCGGGAGCGCCGTGCCGGGCCCCCCACGCCCAGAACACGCTCCCCAGAGAAGGCAAAGCCCTACCTGTGTCCGGACGGACGGACGGCGGGCCGGAGGGAGGGCTGGGGCAGGGCGGGGGCGCGGCAGGGCTGACTCAGGGGCGGCGGCGGCAGCCGGAACCGGGCGGGAGCGCCCAGCCCTGCCCGCCACCCCCCCGGCTCTGCCCGGCCCCCCGACTTCCTG
>VXAD01013278.1:201950-213315 GCA_013399195.1 Dicrurus megarhynchus
CGCTACAGCCCCATGGATCCAAGCATCGCTCGACCCACCCCAGCTGTCTGGCAGTGTTTTGGCACCTGCATGGACCCGCCCTGGGCATTTGATGTGAGCTCAGACACGGGTTTCCCTCTTGCATCCTCCCACAGGCTGCTACGGAGATGCTCCTTGAAAGCATGGGTTAGGTCACGGAGATTCTGAGTGGCTTCTTCACCTCCCGCAGGGCTCTCCATCCCCAGCTGGCTTCCTTACAGTCTGCACCAGGGACTGCTAAGTGTCCCCTGCACCCTGGGGGATCCCTGTGCCCCTGCCAGCCCACCCAGGGGTGGGTGCAGTGTCCTGGATCTCCCAGCAGGACCACCTGCTCCCTTGGGCTGCATCCCTCAGGATGCACCGGCGCTCTCTGCTCTCCCAAGAACGGGCGGCATGAACCGCCCAGGCCTGGAAAGCCTGGAAAACCCCCCACATCCCCAGCACCAGGGGCACCAGGGGCACCCCGAGCTGCCCCTGCTGCCCCTGCTGCCTGCAGGACTGGGGGCAAGCCCCGCAGCAGTTCCCGGGGGGCCGCACGCGGTGGGGATGCTCTGCAGAGCGCGCAGACGATGCTGCACAGGTCTGCGCTGCTGCACGGACCCCTCCCCAGGATGGGTCTCACCCACACCCCGGGAGGACGTGCTGAAAGGAGGTGGGCAATAAACGCTGCCCCAGGAGCGAGAGCTGAATAAACTAACCCCTCCTGAGCCCAGGTGATGAGGGGTGCAACCCCAGTGGGGAGCAACCCCAGCGCCGGGCAGCCACTGCTCCCTCGAGGCACTGAAGAACCAGCCCAGTGATCAAGTGGGTGGCAGGGGGTTAAATTTAGGTGTTCTTCGAGGTCCCTTCCAACCCAAACCATTCCGTGATCGTTCTGATTTCAGAGGAAGGACAGAAAAGTCCTGGCTGGGGAAACGGGCTCCCAGGAGATGGTTTACCCAGCTACAGGGGAAGTTTGGAGGCCTGGGACCCCTTTTCTCCCCCACCCCAGCACTAATGCTGGGGCTGCATTTGCACTGCTTGGTGACCACCACACCTGGAGCACGGGCTCATAAATGACCACCAGCCTGACACTCGTGGGACCCCACGGGTGCTGGCACCCAAGAACAGCAGCCAGGGCTCAGAAACACACCGTGGGATCTCTCGGGGTGTTCCCACCCAAAGCCGTGCAGCATCCCCGCCGTCACCCACCCCCGGGCACGCTTCTCCCTGCAGCGTCGAGTGGGGAGGTCGGAAAGCCGCTCCCCTTGGAGACCCCCACTTGTCCCCAGGTGGGGACAGCACTTTGGGCTTGTTTCAGCAGAGCCCGGGAGCCTCCCAAGGCTGGGAGCCGGGGACCGAAAACTCCCAGCGGCCTCGCAGAGCCGCCCAGCCGGGAAGGTGGCGGCACACGGGGACACCTCCTGGGGACGGGGGGGACACGGGGCCAGGGTCGGTGGGTGCGCCNCCAGACCCAGACCCTCCCCCTGCCCCTGTTCCTGGCTCTAAACCCGCTCCTCCCTTGCCCCAACTCCTTCTCTAGCTTCTATCCTGCCCCAGCCCTTCCACTGCCCTCTCCCTAAATACAGCCCCTGCCGCAGCCCCTGGACCTGCTCCTCCCCTGCCCCAGCTCCTGCTCACATCCCTACTCCTGCCCCCGCCCCTTCCCCGCCCTCCCCCTAACACAGCCCCAGCCCCTGTTCCTGCCCCTAAACCTGCTCCTCCCGTGCCCCAGATCCTGCTCTTCCCCCTGCTCAGTCTCTATTCCTGCCGCCGCCCTACTACAGCCCCTGCTCCTAAATCAGCTCCGCCCCTGCCCTGTGGTGGCAGGGGGGAGTCCCAGGTGACACTGCCCAGGGTGACTCTGCCCCAGGGCGCTGGCATTGCCCGGGCACCCAGCATCACCCCGGACCCACAGCCTGCGGAGCTCCTGCACGCAGACCCGGCTGCATTTAAGGAGGGACCGAGCGCTGCCACCATCGTGGCCAGCAGGGATGGACGGACGGGTCCCACCTGCCCGCGGGAGGGACAGGGTGAGGACAGGGAGCTAGCGGACACGTCTGCTGTGGTCTGGCCACCCTCCCCAAGACCACCTGGGGGGCTCAGTAGGGCNCGCCCCACCCACCACACCCACCCGCGTCCCAGCACGGGGGACCCTCCGGCCCCGCTCCAGGTGCCGGGATGCTCCTGCGGGACCGGGAGCGCCGTGCCGGGCCCCCCACGCCCAGAACACGCTCCCCAGAGAAGGCAAAGCCCTACCTGTGTCCGGACGGACGGACGGCGGGCCGGAGGGAGGGCTGGGGCAGGGCGGGGGCGCGGCAGGGCTGACTCAGGGGCGGCGGCGGCAGCCGGAACCGGGCGGGAGCCCCCAGCCCCTGTTCCTGCCCCTAAACCTGCTCCTCCCGTGCCCCAGATCCTGCTCTTCCCCCTGCTCAGTCTCTATTCCTGCCGCCGCCCTACTACAGCCCCTGCTCCTAAATCAGCTCCGCCCCTGCCCTGTGGTGGCAGGGGGGAGTCCCAGGTGACACTGCCCAGGGTGACTCTGCCCCAGGGCGCTGGCATTGCCCGGGCACCCAGCATCACCCCGGACCCACAGCCTGCGGAGCTCCTGCACGCAGACCCGGCTGCATTTAAGGAGGGACCGAGCGCTGCCACCATCGTGGCCAGCAGGGATGGACGGACGGGTCCCACCTGCCCGCGGGAGGGACAGGGTGAGGACAGGGAGCTAGCGGACACGTCTGCTGTGGTCTGGCCACCCTCCCCAAGACCACCTGGGGGGCTCAGTAGGGCTGGAAGTCTGTATGGGAATATCCAGGCGGTGCCTGGACCCCTTAGAGGCTGGCTTGGGTGCGGCTGGCTTGGGGGTGTTTGTGACGGTCCCCGGACATCTGGGATCCTGCTGCCGCACTTCCAGGCGGGAACATATAAATATTTCAGCGGAATAGCAGAGCCCTGTCAGCTTGCATTTGCTTCTGGCAGGGTGAGCGCTGGGAAAGGGGGAGGAAAGGCGGGGAGAGAAGATGCCCTCGGCAGATGCGTCATCTCCCGGCAGACGGGGCAGCGGCTCCGGGGCCCGATTCTCGGGGGGCTCCACCTCCTCTACGGATGCTCTTCCACCCGGGAGAAGGGCAGGGCCGCGCTTCAGCCCCTCCTGGTCCTGCTGGCCGGACTCACCCCATAAGCAACTCTCGGGGGCTGCTGCCAGGCTGGGCGGCGGGATGAGGAGATTCGGGAACCCTGCTTGGAGCACAGCGGGCAACTGTTCGGGACCCTCTGGGATGCGGCACAGCCCGGGCTGGAACAAATCCACCCCCAGGAAACAAACGGCGTGCAGAAATAAACCCAAGCAGCCATGGGTATCATAAATCAGCGGAGGGAGCCAATGCGGGGGGCAGCGTCCCCCAGGCCCCGCAGCCCAGAGGCCACGGCAGACGAGCGAGGGGCTGGCCCCGGCTGAGGGGGGCGGAAAAGGGGGTCCTTGGCCTCAGCCGCTGCTTTCGGAGGGGATTTGTCCCCGAACGGGACACACGAGTGCCGGCGCAGCGCCGTCCCAGGGCTGCCCGGGCTCTTCCCGTTCCTGCGCATGCTCCTCCCCTTCCTGCCGCCCGCTGCCCTCTGGGATTTGTAGTCCCCGCGCCGCTCCGCACATGGGCACGACTACATTTCCCGAGGTACCCCCATACCCTCCTCCTCCTCCTCCTCCTGCTCCCGCTGCTGCCGCCGCTGTCCGGGATCACCGCGGATCGGGCGAGGCGGCAGCGGGTAGTCCCGGATCCCCGGCCCGCAGCGCCCATGCCCGCCGCCCACCAGGTACGGGGTGCTGGGTGCGGGTGTCGCCGGGGCGGTGGCGCGCCCGGCGGGGTCCCTGGGATGCCGCCGGTGTTGTTTCCCCCGGGTGCTGGGGATGTGGGGTGCCCCCGCCCCTGTTTCGGGGTGAGCAGGTGCCGCGTGCCCCCAAACCCTCCTCTGCCACGGGCACCCCAAACCACCCGCAGCGCCCGTGCCTTGCTGCTGGGCGGCGGGAGGCAAAGAGGTGCCCGCACGGTGGGCGAGGGTGTGTTTACAGGAGCTTCCCACCCCCTTGTTTTTGGGGAAGGCGCCCCAGGGACTGGCGCACTCCCGTTCGGCGTGGCAGCTCACCACAAAACACGTGGTGCCTTGGCAGTTTCGCTTGTGTGTCCCCGACGCGCGGCGGGGCGGAGAGCATCCCCCCGACCCCCAGGGCTGTCCCCTCTGGACCACGGTGGCCGTGGCTCTGCGGGGAGCTGAGCCCGAGCTCGGCCGCCCGTGTCACCTGTGACCCCGGGCTGACAGCGGTGTGTGGCGTGACAGTGATCCACGTCAAGGTCACACCCCGATAACCCGGTGATAAACAGGTTCACACGGTGATAACGGGCCGGCTCTGCTCCCTCTCCCTCCCTCCCTCTCTCTTCTGCCTCTTCCCTCCGCTCCCTGGCTTGCGCTGGGGATGAAGGATGGGGCGTTCCCTGGGACTCGTGCCCACTCACCTCTAGCAGAGCAGCTCCGGGGATGTTCTGGAGAAAGGGAATTGGGTGCGGCCAGATGGGTTCTGGTCTGGAGTCCCTTCGTGTTTAGGGACACACGTGCTGGGAGTTAGTGCTTCTGGGAATGGAGCAGCTTCGTGGAGCTGCACCCTGCGTTTAGTGTGGATGGTTTCCTGTGGGCTGGGGATGCGTGTGTGTGTGTGTCCCTCCTGGATGGACACGGCAGGAGATGGGGAGCAGAGGGTGGCAAACATCCCACAGGGGTCGTGGCGCACATGGCGGCGAGTGGCTACTGCAGGTGACGTGCACAGCCCGGCTTGGGGACAAGAAGGCGATGGGGCAGAGTCCAGGCCCTCGCAGCTGGCAGTGGCCCCGGCACGGTGCTGGGGTGGGCGCTTGGCGGGGGTTAGCCCTTGCTCCTTGCTCCTTGCCCTTCCTGCCACAGCCGCGGGGCAGTGCTCCGGCCAGTGCCGGACGGGCTCGCTGGCTGGTGAGTGACTGAGAGCCTGCCTTGGTCCCCAGGGATCTGTTTAGGAGGTGGGGGCTGTTTACCCAGCCGTGAGCTCTGGGACATCGGCGTTCTGCTGATACTCAGGTACCAGTGCTGAAATCCCTTGGGAATGCTGCTGGAGCAGTGAGTCTTCTCTGGGGCAAATGGGCACTTGGCTTCCTGTAGGTTTTAGTCACCACCACCTTTCCCCTGCCAGCACTGGTGCTGGCTCGTGTCCCTGTTAGTCCTGTGTTATCCGGCAGCAGGGAGGGGATTATCCATCAGTTTCACCATGCGTGATCCAGTGGGACACAGACTGGGACCGTGAACTTACTTGTTAATGACCGTGATTAGTTGTTCTGCAGTTATCAGGGTAATCAGGTTTCTAGACCTTGCTCCCGTGGTGTGGATTGCCATACGTGGAATTTTATGGCATGAAGAGTCACCTCGGTGACTTCTTGTGGGAGTGGGGAGCACTGGGAGGACTCCCAGTCCAGGCCTTCTTCTGTGCCTGCCCTCATCCCATGACCGCTAATCAGGTCTCCTGGCGCCGCCAGCTTCCCTGCAGCCAAACCTCAGGATCTGAGCTTTTAATCCCCCTCTGGACTGTGAATCTCATGGCATTTTGCATTCTCCCCAGGCTGGGCATTGTGTCCCACCGGGAAGAGCCAAGGGGCAGCCGCTTGCCTGCGGCTCAGCTGAAGCCCTGCCAGCTACTGAGTAACACGGGCGGCCCCGTGCCCGGTGTGTACATTAACTCATTTCCACAGCCAGCACGTTCCCGTGCCATCCCCTCCGGAGCATCCCTCTGCATCTGTAGCTCAGGGGGAAGCGTCGCTCCAGGAAGTGGCAAAACCCCACTGAGTCTCAAAGGGGAGGAAAAGCAGGTGATGGGAGCTGAGGATGCCCCGCTGTGAATCCAGATGCTCTGTGCATCCAGGCTCCGGATGCACGTGATGTACGAATGCCGCCCGAAATGACCCCCCCAGCTTCTGCACAGCGAGACGCACGGCCGCTTTTCTTCTTCCCAGAATACCTCCTGGGGAGAAGGTAGTGGTATTTATTTGCCTTGCAGTTCTGGAGGAATTTTGAGCCCGTGCCAAATGCTGCTTTTTCCACAGAAACCGCAGCACCCTGGTTTTCCATGCGTCCGAGAGCGCCTGCGGACAGAGAGGGGCTGCGTGGTCTGGCAGAGCCTGTGTAGCTGATGGCTCCCGGGATAATGCCGCTGCCCTGCTGCAGAGCCGTGCCCAGGAACAGTGATGGTGCCAAAACGCCGGCGTCAGAGACGGTGCCAGACCAGCGCTGGAAGCTACAAGTCTTCTACCTCTGCTTCTACGGCTTCATGACACAGATCCGGCCCGGGGAGAGCTTCATCACCCCTTACCTGCTGGGGGCCGACAAGAACTTCACAAAGGCAGAGGTGAGCTGCAGGCACCCGGTCCCCCACCCTGGTTGTCCCCCTTTACGGCCATGGTCGCCATCCCGGCGCTGCCCAGAGCATCCCCCCGTGGTTCTGGGGTGCACAGGGGTGTCATGTCCATGGCACGGTGATGTGTGGTGGCTCGTGGTGGTGCTTTCTGGAGGGGTAGTTGGTGTGCTGTAGGGCCCTGTCTCACTTGGCTGTGAGGTCACCCTGTCCCTGAGTCCCAGGCTCAACTTGCCGTGGCATAAAACCTCGTGCCCAGGCTGGCAACTGATTTTGGGGGGCAGTGTGTGACCCCTGCCCACCTGAGCAGCCTGTGGGATGGTGGGAGGGTACTGGGCTGGGAGAAGCTGCACCCCACCCCACTTGGGAGACCTTTCCATGATGGCACGATGCACCGCCGGGCTGCTGGCAACGATGGGGTTAGACGAGGAGGGGCCACAATGTTATCATCTCCCCACCAAGGGATGCTGGCCCCGATCCCAGCCGGCTGCTGCGCCTGTGGGAATGCTGCGTTCCCGGCACGGGAAGGGGCCGAGGCTCAGCCAGACCCCCAGCCGGGTGCGCTGCTGGTCGCATTCCTCCCCGAGGAGGTGCTGCCGTGGGGGTCGGCAGCTGGTGCCCACGCAGCCCACAGGTTGGGGGGCGTCCCTAGGGGTGTACCCAGCGCTCAGCCCCTCCTTGCCCTCATGGCAGGTGACCAACGCGATCATGCCGGTGCTGTCCTACTCCTACATGGCCGTGCTGGTGCCCATCTTCCTGCTGACGGACTACCTGCGCTACAAGCCCGTGCTGGTGCTGCAGAGCCTGAGCCACATCTCCATCTGGCTGCTGCTGGTGCTGGGCACCTCCGTCCTGGCCATGCAGATGATGGAGTTCTTCTACAGCATCACCATGGCCGCCCGCATCGCCTACTCCTCCTACATCTTCTCCCTGGTCGCCCCGTCCCGCTACCAGCGCATGGCCAGCTATTCCCGCTCCGCCGTGCTCCTGGGGGTCTTCACCAGCTCCGTGCTGGGCCAGCTCTGCGTCACCCTGGGCGGCGTCTCCTTCCTCACCCTCAACTACGTCTCCTTGGGCTTCGTCAGCTTCGGCCTCCTCCTCACCCTCTTCCTCGAGCGGCCCCGGCGCAGCCTCTTCTTCAACCGGCCCAAGGGGGCCGGCGACGCAGCTGCGCCCACCGAGCTGGACAGGATGGCCGGGGGGGACGGCGGCGGGCGGGCGCGGGGCTGGCGGGACATGGTGCTGTGCCGTATGCTGCGGGAGCTGGGAGCGCTGGCCAGGCAGCCCCAGCTCCGCCTCTGGTCCCTGTGGTGGGTCCTCAACTCGGCTGGGTACTACCTGATGCTGTACTATGCACACATCCTCTGGAACGAGATCTCTCCCACCACGGTCAGCCGCCGGGTGTACAATGGAGGCGTGGATGCTGCCTCCACGCTGCTGGGTAACCCGCCTGGGATGGGACACTCGGGCTGTGGGGGACACTCACATCCTGGTGAATCCCCTGGGAATGGCTGGGGTCAGCAGGAACGTGGCAGGACGCTCCATCCCCCTGCACCCCTTGGGAATGGTGGTCCTTAGGGAATTTTTGGGGTGGTTTGGCATTGGGGATGACGTGATGGTCACTGGGCTGGGTGCCAGCCTACGTAGGGCAGGGGATCCTCGAGGTGCTCACAGCATCCTTCATCCCTCCCCAGGAGCCGTCGCCTCCTTCGCTGCCGGCTACATGAAGATCCGCTGGACGCTGTGGTCGGAGCTGGTGATCGGAGTGGTGACGGCATTCCAGGCGGGATTGCTCCTGCTCATGAACTCCACCACCAACATCTGGCTGTGCTACGCTGCCTACATCCTCTTCCGCGGCTCCCACCAGTTCCTGGTGCCCATTGCCATGTGTGTGGTGCTCCTGGGGACCTGCTCCCACTCCGGCGGCCGGGTTGATGCCAGGGGTTCACCAGTGCTCCCATTTTTCCCAGTTTCCAGATTGCCACCTCCCTCTCCAAAGAGCTCTGCGCTCTGGTCTTCGGGGTCAACACCTTCTTTGCCACCGTGCTGAAGACCATCATCACCGTCATTGTGGCTGACAAGAGGGGCCTGGGCTTATCTGTGCATCCCCAGGTAGGGATGGGGCTGCACCTGGGATGGAGGCGTTCCCTGAATGGTGTGGGATGAAGGGAGGGCTCCCAGTGCTGCTCTCCCCTCTCGTTTCTTGCAGTTCTATGTCTATTTTGGCTACTTCACACTGCTGGCCGTGGCCTACCTGCTGGCGGCCATCGGCGTGGGCATCCAGCACAGCCGCCGCAGGCAGCCAGTGGAGCTGGCCCTGGCCAAGGAGCCGTGCCAACTCCCCGTGGAGATTCCGGTGCAGGAGAAAAGCCCGGAGGCGGGCACCACGCGAGCCTGAGCGCTGGCACCGCGACGCCGAGGCCGGCTCTTGGCTGTCTCCGTGCCGCTGCTGGTCCTTGGTGCTGCTCTGCCGAGGATGGAACCCTTGGGACGCGTTTTCTGCTCCGTGAGGACAGGGCTGCGCCCCTTCCCCGTCCCCACACACGGAGCGGGGGCAGGATTACCATGGTGCCACCGCGGGGGTGTGGGTGGGGACCCCGTCCCGCTGCGTCCCCACCATGGCACGGAGCCAGGCTACAAGAGGATGTTTTTTTATTCAGTGCCTTTAGAGAATGGTTTATGGGACACAACCGACGACAAAAAAAAATAATATAAAGATCCACAGGCTTTAAATTGCATTAATTACACAAAATACAGTAGACTGTAAGAAATAGAGGCCGTGTGACTCACACAGCTTTTATGGTAATAATTTCCATACAATAACAAAAAAAAGCTAGTTACAAATTTCTCTTTTTTCTCTTCTTTTTTTTTTTTTTTGGTTTTTCTTCTTTTAGCACCTTGGATTTGCCCACACCAATTCCAACCAGCTTTGCTGCACCTTCGCCATTCGAGCCCAGCAAAGGTGGCACGGGGAGGGGGGGGTGGCAGTGCCTGCCCTCGGTACCACACATGCTCGACACGCACACACACACAGAGAAACACACGCCAGGGGCACAGCTGTCACCCCAGTACTTGTGCTGGGCTGGCTGTGGCTGTACCTGGGCTGTGGGGGCACAGCTGGGGATCCCCAGGGTGCGTGGAGGGGATGGGGGAGACGGGAACCCACCAGAGCTCTGCTGGCTGGGGGCTGGAGGTGAGGATGATGATGGGATGGGCCTTACCTGGGGAGGATGGAGACCATCTGGGGGAGCCCCAGCACCACCCCGGGACAGTCCTGTGGGTGGGATGCTGGGGTTTTGGCTGGAGAAAATCCCATGGCCTCAGCAGCAGGGATTTGGGTCCAACCCCAGGCCCCTGGTGAGGACAGCATGGGTCCAGGAGGCTGGTGAGAGAGCCCCCACAGGCTTCTGGGGGGGACAGCCCGCACTGAAATCTCCCTGCAGAGCATCCTCCCACCCAGCCACCCCAGAAAGAGCATCCGAGCAGGGAGGGGAACAAGCTGAAGTGGTTAAATATTAGGAGTTAGAAGAGGAGTGAGAGGAGGAGGAAGGCCGCCAGCCCACGGCTGCCCTGCCCCGGGTGGGACCTGGGCCCCTGCCGACCCAAGGCAGGGGCCATGGCAATACTCTTTGGCTTCAGGTCTGCAGGAGAAGGAAACCCTGCGGGGCCAGAGCGGGTGCGTGGAGGGGGCTGAAGGGCCCAGGGGTGCCGGAGTGCAGGCTGGCCCGACCCTCCCTGGGGACATGGGGGGACCAGGGGGTGCCAGGGCGGGTGTCACTTTTTGGCGGCGGTCATGAAGCTGTTCTCGATGCAGAGGACGATGAAGGCGTGCTGGCAGCTGCTGGCTGCCTGCTCCAGCAGTTTTCCAGAGGCCAGGGAGGAAGCCTGGCCGGTGACCGCGCGCTCCTCTGTCCGCCATGTCTCGCAGTAGCTCTCGGGCAAGCGCCGGCCCTTGGCGTCCGAGCCGTGCCAGACGCTCTTCTGCGGCCTGGAAGGGTGAAAGGTGGGGGGCTGCTGCTGCCCCGCCACGCTCCAAACCCCATCTCCCCCTCACTCAATCCTGCACTCACCATCCCGCATCCCGCAGGACATCCCGGCCGTCGAAGGAGAGGATGCGGGCGCCGGCTCGCAGCGGGGCCCCGCTGCCCGTGAAAAGGGCTTCCCAGTTATTGAAGAGCACTTCATCCTGGTGGGGAGGGTGGGGAAATGGAGGAGGAGGGGGTTTAGCCCTGCCTTCGCTCCAAGAGCATCCCAGAAGCTCCAAGTCCCAGCAGCCTCTGGGGAAGGGGACGCTTCATCACGGATGGGGGCTTTGGTATGCTCTGCATCCCGGACCTTGGCAGTGCTGGGTTAATGGTTGGGCTCGATGATCTCAAAGAGATCTTCTCCAGCCATAAGGACTCTGTGATCCTATTCTATGATCCCTCGGAGCTCGGAGCGCGTCGGGAAGGCGACGGGGACGCACTTACCCGGAGGTTGACGATGGGGACGGCGGCGCGATCGGCCCTGCGCACGATGCTGTAGAGATCCTGCAGGCGCGAGGAGAGGAAGGCGCGGAAGGTGCCGGCCAGCCCCACCTGCCGGGCCTGCTGGAAGCACTGGAAATCGGCGCCCCGGATGCCGCGCATGCCGCCGCTCAGCGGGGTGTTCAGGGCCACCAGGTGAAGCTGCCAAGAGGGGACAGCGGGGCTTAGGGGACACGGATTTGGGCACCACCGTCAGCGTCCCCCGGCCGGCACGCGGCACTCACGGCGGGCTGGAAGTCCTGGTGCACGTGGGCAGCCACGGGGGCGGGATCCGGCCGGCGGTGGATGTAGTAACCGTTGATGAGCTCGTGCTGGTGGTGGAGCAGGGGCTGCTCGGGCAGGCGGTGCTGGTTGGCCACCACCTCATCCCCTCGCCAGGGACGGGCGGTGGCCGGGGGATCGTGGTTGCGGAGGGGGT
>VXAD01013278.1:213343-247083 GCA_013399195.1 Dicrurus megarhynchus
GGGGGGGCGGGGGGGGGTGGGGGCGGGCGTAGTGGAGGGTGGGCGGCTTGTCGTACACCTCATTGTCCTGGGGAGGGGGACACGGGATGAGGAGGGGAGTGGTGCCCCAGGTGGGGATGGGGAACGTTGGGGATGGATGGAGATGGTTGGGGTCGGATGGAGATGGGGATGGGGATTGATATGGTTGGGGATGGATGGAGAAGGGGATGAAGGTGGTTGTTCGTGGATAGAGATGGTTGGGCATGGAGATGGATGAGGATGGAGGACAGGGATGAGGATGCGCACGGGGAGCAGAGGACTCACCAGAGCCGAACTGGGGATCAGGTTGTGCTCCTCCAGCTGCAAGGGCATGGCACATCAGATCCCAACTGCCCCCCTCTCCTCTTCCTCATGCACGGGTGGGGGAACCCCGAGCATCACCAGGAGTGACCACCAAGCCCCCGGGGCAGTGCTGTCCGAGCTCCCCTCGAGCTGGGTGGTGCAGCCCCGGCCGGGTGCCCCCCGGCCCCCCCACTCACCAGCACCCTGCGGAAGCCCCCGCGCAGGCGGACGTAGAGCTCCTGCCGGTCGGTCAGGAAGACGAGGCTGCCCTCGGGCAGCTCGAGCGCGGCGCTCAGCATCGCCTGGTACGTGGGCACAGCCTGGAGCTGCGGGCACAGCCCGAGCGGGGCTCAGGGATCGGCTGCCTGCACCACGGGCAGCCCCTACCTGGAGCCCCGACTCACCCCCAAGGACATCCCGCTGCTGCCTGGTGGTCCAGGGGGTCCTGGTGGTCCCGGGGGTCCAGGGATGCTGACAGCTGTGGGGGAAGGAGGGTGAGATGGAGAGGGATGCAGCATGGAAGGAATGCAGAGGTGAAGGGAGGGATGCACGGGATACAAGCAGGAATACAGGGGATGCAGGGAGGGATGCGACAGAGCAGGTACTCACCTTGTCTGTGGGGACCTGGGAAGGAGGGTGGCCCGGGCGGACCAGGGGGGCCAGGAGGGCCAGGGGGGCCCTGCCGCCCCTCATATCCGATACCAGGGGGACCCTGAGGTCCTGGAGGCCCCGGTGGCCCAGCAATACTGTCCCCCTTGGGGCCCTAGGCAGTGTGAGAGAACATCTGTTGGAGCAAAGCCTGCAGGGATGCCACCCCCACTGTGCCCCCCTTCACTCCCCGCCCCATGGGGTACTCACCGGCAGCCCAGGGTATCCCTGGGGCCCTGGAGGCCCTGGAAGTCCAGAGCCTCCAGGACCGTAGAGTGGGGTGCTGCCTGGCTCGCCCTTCTCACCCTTGGGACCTGCATCCCCCTTGTCACCCTGTGGGACGGCACAGCCTTAGGGTGAGCAGCTGGGGTGCACTGGGTACCCCAAACCATGCTGGGTTCCAGCCACCAGTGTGCAAAGGGCTTACCCGCAGGCTGGCACCGAAGTGGCTCAGGTCATAGGGGAAGTGGCCTGTGGAGAGAGGGAGAGGAGGGGAGAGGAGCCAGGATGGGCAGGAGCCACCCCCTGTCTGCCTCTGCCAGCAGGGACCGGTCACCTACCTGGGGGTCCTGGGGGTCCGGTGTCACCTTTCTCTCCCTTTTGTCCTGGGAACTGGTGGAAACCTGTGGGGAGCAGCACAGATGCCATCTCAGAGCTGCAGCTCCAAGGGAGGGAGGGGGTTTGCCCCCAGCCCTGCCTTGCCGAGGTTCCCCAAACTGCCCAGAGGGGGCTGGGAGGGGGACACCCCCTTACCAGGGAACGCTGGGTGGCTGGAGTCGCTGAAGGTCTGTGGAGATGCAAAGGAAGCGGCTGCAGAGACTGCAGCATCCTCGGGGACCCCCCCCTCATGCTGGTGACAGTCCCACGTGCCAGCCCCAGCCAGGATGTCACCAGAGCATCCTCAGTGCCCTCCAGGCAGGCAGGGGACACTGGGGGCCCAGTCCCAGCACGTCCAGCATGGTGACCATGTTGATACTCACATTGCCATTGTTGTAGACTATGCTGCCAGGTGGCCCAGGGGGCCCAGGGGGTCCTGGGGGGCCTGGGGGACCCTGCGGGGGGCAAGGAGATTTGTCAAGGTCCTGCAAAGTGGACAGTCCCCACCACTGAGGGGGACACCGGCACCACGCGCTGCCCCAGAGGGGCAACCGGCCCCTGAGCGAGGGAGACGTGTGCCCTTTGCCTAAGGGACCAGGGTCCTCGGGGAGACCCTCGGGCTGTGTGCCCCGCCTGCAGGGCTGGCAGCTGGGGGGTCTCGGTGCTCACCCGCAAGCCCAGCATGTCCGCGGGGTCGCCCTTCTCGCCCTTCAGCCCGTTCATGCCGGGACGTCCCTGCGGATGAGCAGCGCAATGAGCCTCGTCCCCGTCCCCCTGCCGGCCCCTGGTGTCACACCCGGTGCTCTGGAGTCAGCTCTGACACCCTGGCATCACCTCCGACACCCCGGCACCGCCCCATCCCTCAGGGGCACGGCAGGGGTTGGGGCTCAGCGGGTGCAGGACGTGCAAACGGGGAGGGGGACGCGGTGGAGGCGACGGCCGGGGACACAAACAAACCGGGAGCAGGTCTTACGGGTCTGCCCGGAAAGCCGATCTCTCCCTTCATCCCTGCTCGTCCCGGGGGACCCTGGAGGGGAGAGAAGACGAGGATGAGGGTGCTCAGCCTGGGGGCACCCCCTCTGCCTAGGGGCATTCCCATCCCTCCCCTGGGACACGAGGAGGAGGATGGTGACGGTGACTTACCGATGGTCCCATCGGGCCCCGCAGCCCCGGCTCCCCCTGCGGACAGTGGAGAGGGAAAGGGCATCACCACCGGGACCCCCCGGCACCTGTCCCGTGGGGACGTGCCCCCCACTCCTGCCAGGCACCCACCTTTTCTCCTTTCACCTTGGCGGTGACCACGGTCCCGTCAGGGCTGATGATGACGCCGGGCTCCCCCTTCTCCCCCTGCAAGAGAAGAGGAGCTGGAAGGGGACACGGAGGCACCAGGCTCCCTCCTGTGTCAGGGCTGGTGTCACCTGCTGGCCTGGTAGAATGGGGGACCAGGAGTGTGGCCACCCATGGGGTGCAGGTGGCCTGGAGCAGTTACCTTCAACCCCGGAGCGCCCTGGGGACCAGCTGAGCCCCGGTCTCCTTTCGGTCCCACCGGACCCTGCAGGAAGGACACAGAGCCCACGTCATTCCCAACCCACCAAAGGCAGGCCCCACACCCCCCCTCCACCACAGCAGCACCAGCCACCACAGCAGCACCAGCCACCACAGCTGCCACCAGGGCCACCCCGCGGTCCCCAGATGTGTCACCGACTCACCGGGAAACCAGCATGGCCTGGTCTGCCCTGCAGAGAGAAGCAGAGATGCTCCTAAGAGCAAAACCCCTCTTTCCAAAAAACGGGGTGCCCTCCTGGCACTGCTGAGGGGTGGGCACAGGTGGCAGGAGAGCACCTACCTCTGGACCAGGAAAAGCCACCAAGGACTTCTGCAAAAAGAGACAAAATTAGGTTTTTCCCCCCTGATCTCGGCTCTGAGGGTCAGAGCTGCTGGCGAGGTCTCCCTCATGATGGCTGCTGGGAAGACCCCTTCCCCTGCCCGGTGCTGGAGCCAGGTGCCACCACTTACATCTTCACTGGACACAGTGATGACCTGCCCAGGGGGACCAGGTGGGCCGGGGGGGCCGGGCAGCCCCACGCCATCTTGGCCTCGCTCTCCCTGAAAGACACAAGCCATCAGCCCAGGGCCACCACTGGCTGGTCCCCGTCCCCGTCCCCAGCCTGGTGGCACCTACCTTCTCACCAGTGCTGCCTTTGTCACCTTTGGGTCCCTGGAAAGAGGAGCAGGAAGGAGCGAGCACCACGTGGAGCCGGGCTCTGGCTCACAGGTGGAGACCCCCTCCCACCTCCAGCTCCAAAAAATCCTTCAGGCAACCCCACCTCTGCCTCCAGCTCCAGGCAACGAGCCAGGCTGCGATGATTTTGGATGGAGGTGGTTGCCAGTGGGGCAGCAAGGTGGTGGGGACAGGATCCTAAGGAGTGTGGGCACCCCTGGCACGCCTTGAGCCGGGTCCCACAGCATGGAGGGGGAATTTTGGCTGCTGGGGATGGAGCTGCTGCAACCACGGGTGCCCTGCCTGGAGTTGGGGGGGTCTTGTGGAACTGAGGGGGCTGAGGCTCCTACCTGTGGCCCAGGGAAGCCCTCCAGGCCAGGGCGGCCATCCACGCCGGGCATGCCAGCATCTCCCTGCAGTGGGAGGGGGAAAGGGCAGGATGCAGCACCAGGTCGGGGAGCACGGGGGTCCTGCCCAGTGCCCTGCACACCCAGGTGCTGGCACAAAGCCATCCCAAAATCCCAGGGCTCCTACCTTTGGTCCTGGCAAGCCGGGCAGTCCGGGGCTGCCGACCTCTCCCTGCAAGGAAAGAGGTGTCAGAGGCATCCCTACAAGGCTGCCTGCGGGCATCCTGCATGGATGGAGCCAGGAGGGTGTTGGGAGGGGTCCTCACCTTCATCCCCGGCAGTCCCGGCACACCCTGCAAGCAACAAGGGGACCGTGAGCATCGGGGGATGGCAGGTGACACGATGGCAGGGAATATCCCAGGATGGGGAGGAGGGAAGGGGCAGGAAGGGCCCTACCTGTGGTCCTTCAGGTCCAGGTGGTCCCGGGGTGAATGACAGCCCCGAGCCCTCCATGTCACCCTAAATGCAGGGAGAAGGGGCTGAGCCGTGTCCGCCCCCGGCTCCAGCCCACCCCGCCCCATCCCTGCAGTGACCACTCACAAATCCGGCCTCGTAGCCTGGCCCTAGGGGGCCCGGGGGGCCGGGGGGCCCAGGCTGCCCTCGGGGTCCCATGGGCCCGGGAAGGCCAGCTAAGCCCATTTCTCCTGGGGGTCCTGCCGGTCCTGGCTCTCCTTTGTTGCCCTGCAAAGGGGACAAGGAGGGGACAGATGGAAGGGGGCAGTGGTCACTGCCTGCAAGCAGGAGGCAGAGCATCCCCTCCCAAATCCCTCTGGGACAGGACATGGATGCTCTCCCTGCTGCTCCCCTGTCTTGGGGCTCTGTGGGAGGGGGCACTGCCCAGCTCGGGCACCCTTCATCCCACCAGCTGCCCGTGTAATGTCCACAGCGGCCACCAGAGGCTCGTCTAAATTCATAAATGGGAATGGCTTTGCACATGGGGCTGGCTCCAGCGCTGCAGCAGAGCTCAGCGCCAGGAGGGGATGCTCGCAGGCACTCCTGGGATTGCAGTGGTCTGGAAGCAACAGGATTGGACCTCACACCCTCTGCCACCCCATCTGCCCTTTGGGTGCTGCAGAAGTGCAGAAGCTTAGAATTAAGGTGAAGAAACCCTGATTTTTGAGGTTTTTGCCCCCAGCTCAGGCTGCAGCGGATGGTCATCCCGAAGGGCAGCACCCCAGCTCTAAGGGGCTCCCAGCAAGCCTTCACTTCCCCGCTTGGGGATGCAGGGTGGAAGGAAGCTGGAGTAAGCAGGCAGGAGAGAGTGATGCAGAGAAGATGGGGTGTTTTCCAGTGGGGCGTGGGCACCCCCCAAGCAAACTCTCTTCTGTGTCTTGAAACACCCCTCGGCTTTCCTGCCCACTTCCTGATGTGGCAGTGCCTGGAGCAAAGCCAAGGCAGGGAGGCAGGAGCTCGGTGAGCACCCTTTGTGGGGTCAGCAGCTCCACGCACCCTCGAGCTGTGGCACTGATCTGGGAGGAACCCAAACAGCAGCAACCCCCTCCCCATTCCTGTGCAAGACGGCCCCCCCAGGCAACATCCCTGCCTCCAGTCTGCGACAGAGAACCCAAAAACCCCCACCCCAGGCACAGTACCTTGGGTCCAGGCAGGCCAGGGAGGCCGAGGTCACCCACGTCGCCCTGGGAAGGAGAAGGAGGGAGAAGAGGGTGTGAAGAAACGGCCCAGCTGCAGGCAGGAGTGGAATGGTGCTCCCCAGTGCAGGAACCGGGGCCTCCCAGAGACGTGCCAGGGGTGCCAGGGGGACAGGGGACACTGACCCGCTCTCCTTTGGGCCCCGGCTGCCCGGCCTCCCCGTCTCTTCCTGGAGGACCCTGAGGACCCTGTAAGATGCCAGGAGCTGCTTCCAGCACAGGAAAACCCCGCGGGGCTGGTGGGCACCGAGCCCCCCGCCACCACAGGGTGGCCCTGGGATGGGTCCCCTTGGCCACCCCATGGACCTACCGCTGGCCCCGGGGGCCCGGGGATGCCGTCCCTGCCCGGTAGCCCCGGTGGTCCCGGCAGGTCCGTGCGGTTCATCCCAAACCGTCCTGGCTCCCCTGGCAGACCGGGCACGCCAGGCGGCCCTGGGGGACCAGGCGGCCCTCGTGGACCCTAGAAGAGAGGTGGGGGGCCATGGCTGAGGGTGTCCCCCCACTCCCAGCTGGCAGGACAGGCACTCACCCCCGCTCACCCGCAGGCTCTCCAGGTCACTGCCGAAGCCAGAGCCCTCCATGTCGATGAAGGTCTGGGGGAGAAGCACGAGGGTGATGTCAGGGCACCCGGTGGCACTGGGGCTGGCCCAGGGGCTGGTGGCAGCACTCCGCACCTCTGTGGCTTGATGGACCCCCCCATCCCTCAAACCCCTGTGTCCCAGGGGGCACTCACCAGCTTGTCGTTCTTGGAGGAGGGTCCTGGCGGTCCCGGAGGGCCGGGTGGTCCAGGGGGTCCCCTCGGCCCCACGCCGGGGTCACCCTGGCACAGAGGAGAGAGCGCGGTTTGGGGGTGCAGCCAAGCTGGGGCTGAGAGGAAGGGGGGGCACGTTCTGCCCCCCAACACCGGCACTCACCTTCTCCCCCTTCTGGCCCGGCTCCCCCGGCATCCCGGGGAACCCTGAGGGCCCCATTTCACCCTGCAGAGGGGAGCAGTGGGGGGTCAGCGGGAGGCAAGGCAAGGGGGTGGCCATCCCCCATCACCCCATCACCCCACCACCCCTGCCCCACTTACAGGTTTGCCGTCCTCGCCAGGATCTCCCTAGGGATGGCAGAGAGGGGACAGGTCAGTGTGCAGGTGGGTCGGGTGGGGGGACAGGGGACACTCCCTGGGGAGGAATTGACTCACAGGCTCGCCGTCCCTGCCGGGGGCTCCGTCCTTCCCCGGTGGCCCAGGGGGGCCGGCGACCTGTTCCACCACCGCGCCATCAGCGTGCCGAGAGAGGGTCCCGGGTGGTCCAGGGTCACCTGGTTCTCCTTTTTGTCCCTTAGAGCCAGGGTACCCAAATCCAGCACTGCCCTGGGGAGGGGAGGGAGGCGGGGGTGGCTGGCAGGTCCCTGAGGTGGCAGCCCGGGTAGGGCACGGCTCTGTGCCAGCTCCCCCAGCCATGCTCACCTTGACGCCCAGGTCTCCCTTTTCCCCCTGAGGATCAGAAACAGACAGGAGCAGGAGTCAAACACAGACGTGTCACTGGCACCCTCGAGCCCCAGGGACCAGCTCTCACCCACCTTTTGACCCTTGACACTGCCTGGCCCCACGATGCCACCGGTCCTTGAGTCCCCCTTCAAGCCGCGTTCACCCTTCTCCCCCTTTTCGCCTTTCTGGCCGGTGCCTGTGGGAAAGGAAAGGACCCAGGCGTGGCCAGGGATGGCCACACCACCACGTCCCCACTTGTGCGCCCCGGGGAAGGGGAAAGCTGCTGGAATTACCTCCCGTGGAGACCCGCAGTGTCTCCTTCGCCCTGGTCCTCTCGGCCTGCTGCAGGGACCCCCCGCCACTCCTCGGGCCGCTGCCCCCTGCCACGGGCGGGGAGGTGACGGGGACAGCGTCCACCAGCCCTGGGACGCCCTGTGCCAAAAACGAGGGGACACCGCGGCACCGTTCAGCTCCCAGTGCCTCCCCGTAAGGGACAGGTGCTGGGACACCATCGGGCACCCCGTGACCTCAGCCGTGCAGGGCACTCGGCCCTCCTCATCACTAGAATTTTGGTGCAACACCTGCGGGCAGCAACTCACCTCCACCTTGCCCGAGGGTTGCTGTCCACCTTCCATCCCGCTGCCAAAATCCCCGGAGACCTGTGTTTGCCGTGGAGAAGGGGTGAGGGCTGAGCCGGGAGCACGGCGGGGACACCCCCGAGCTGCCCCAGCTGTGCCGCCAGCGCTCACCTCCGCGTCATCCTCCTCTTCCTCGCACTGGCGCTCGGCCGCCCGCGGGTCCCCTCGGAGCTTCAAATCCGCGATCACCCCCTGGGAGGAGAGCACGGATGGGTGGGGGACACGGACAGGCCACCGTGCCACCACGTCCTCGAGCGGGAGAACAAGGATGAGTGAGATCTGCTGTCAGCACTGCGAGCAGCTGGAAGAGGTCACCGCCCAGCTGGGGGCATTTGCTCGCGAGAGGAACTGATGTAATTTTTTATTATATGTAAACTATATAATTATAATGTATTTATTATATAACTTAATCTACTTACAATTCATTCATGTTATGTCCCAGCCAGCCTGGCTGAACTGCGGCTGCCCCCGATCCTTGTTTTCCTAAGGCCACCACGTTTCCTTGCCCAGACGCGGCGCGCTGCGCTTTCAGGCCAGCCCAAATATTATTTTGGGTGTCTTGCCCAAAGAAGAGACACCGAGGGGGAGGCATCTCCTCTCTCTGAGCTCGCTTCCCAGTGTGGTCCCCTGCTCCTCCCCACTGGGATCAGACGGATGGGCAGCATCCCAGCTTGGCAGACTCCCATCCTGACAGCATCCCTGTGTCCCACCCTGCAGCGGGGACCCAGCCCGGGCTCTGGGATGTGCTGGGTGACCCCACTTGCAGAGGGAGTTGTGGGGCTCAGGCTGGTACCCACATGCCCTCTCCTGCTGAGGCCGGGATGCTACGGGGGTTTGCCTGGAGACAGCACCCTTAGGAAGGGATTTGTGGTGGTTTCTTGTATAAACAAGTGGCCTGGATGCACACGGTGCTTGCAAAACACAAATAAATAGTAGGGAAGTGCAGATTATCCCAGGAAATACAACACGTGGGCCACAGGACCTGCCAGCTGTCCTTGCATGGGGCAGGGCAGCCGGCTGTGGCCAGGGAGCCCTGGGGAGAGGGAAAACAAGGAGCACAGCCAAAAGATCCCTGTAAAAGCTCTGCTGGGTGTCTGGCTGGGTCCTGGCCGCTACCTCTGCTCAGCCCATGTGGTGCCAGCTCTGGCACGTGGCTTGTCCAGCCACGCTGGTGGTGCTGGGCAGGGTTGAAACCTGGGGCTTTCCAGAGGCATGGGAAACAAACCAGTCCCAAGCCCTGAAGCGAGGCAGTGCCATGAGGGACGGTTATGGGGCCCTTTGAAGCCTCTTTGCGCCGATAATCTGACACAGATCTGACAGTGAATCCATAGGATCGTGGAATCTCTGAGGCTGGAACAGCCCTCTAGGACCATCGTGTCCAAATAACCCAGCACTGCCAGGTCCCCCACCAAGCCATGTCCCCAAGTGCCACACCCAGCTGCAAACAAACCCTCCTGCCAGACCCCATTTGCCCCCTTGAGTTGTCCCAGGGGCTCCTGCGTCACCCGCAGGCTTTGCCCCTCCAGGTGTCCTGCCACGGCCACAAAGGCGACTCAGGAAGGAGCAGAGGTGCCAGGACTGCCCTCCAGATGCCTCCCAGCAAGTTCATCCTGGGGCTTGACCCAGGGCCAGCTTTTAATCCACTTGCTGCCCCGTTAGTTCCAGATAACGCGAGGCAGGGCTGGGCAGCGATGGAAACACCACGAGGCGGTCAGATGCCGCTCCCCTCTCACCCAGCCGAGGCCTCCTTCCCTCCACGGCCACTACTCCCCACGGGAAAACCGGGGGCGGGCAGTGGGATCGGGGCTTGGCAAGCTGGGGAGCATCACCTGCTCGAAGGGTCTGCTCTGCTCCAGGCTGTTGCCGTGCCCTCCATATGGTGCCAAACCCCTCCAGCTGGGGACAGGAGCTCCTCCATAGCCGTGACCTGGCCCTCCCAGCTTGTTCAAGAGCAAAGAAATTGCTCTTCAAGAGCAAAGGGCTGCTCTTCAAGGGACCAACAGGAATCCCAGTGCAAACCAGTTGGTAGCCCAGCAATGATTAACCCCTTCCTGGGGGAGCTTTCCCTGCCCAAAGCCATTCCGGTGGGAATGTGGCAGCACGGTCAGGATGATGTTTAAGCTCAGAAACGTGCTCTGCAGAACTCCACGGGAAAAACATTGCTCCCCTCAGCAGAGCCTCTGTTGCTGGGCAAATCCTGCTCAGCCCAGGATAAACCTGAACATTCCTCTCCTCGAGTCCTGCAGGGGATTTCCATGTCAGCTGGGCATTTTCCCCACACTTTCCACAGACCTTATCTGGAACACGAGTCCTGCTCAAAGCACGGGCTGAGCTATCGCATCCTTCCTCACTCTCCAAAGTCTTCCTGGAGATAGCGCCCAACATCAGCCAGCAAAGATACGCTCCAGCCCAAGCATTTTTTCCATCTAAGAGAGACATTTTCCCAGCCAAACCAGCTCCTCCACCAAAGGAGCTGGGTACTTTAAGCAATGGGGAGATCTGAAGAGGCTCCGTGTGTTTGCTGGGAAAAGGCAATGGTGGGAGCTGCAGGGCAACCCCGCGTCCTCCTGCCAGCCCAGCTTGAGAGCTTTGCCTTGGTGAGCCCCAAGACAATAAATCAGTGGCATCTCAAGCCACCTTCCCCTCCACCTCAGGCATCCCCTTCCCCAGGGGCACACACGGAGCTGGTTTTCTTCTGGGCATGGGTGGCGTCACATCTCTCCGGGCTTCTGGGAGACCCTCCTTGGGGTGACCCAAGCTCTTACCTGGTATTTATCGGGGTCAGCCCCTCCAGCCTGAGCGACAAAGAGCCCGGAGCCCTCTTCCAGCTCCATCTCATCCGGGGAGCGCTCGAAGTGGACGCGCTCATGCTCCTCGCAGTCCAGGTAGAGGACGACTTCCTCCTCCTCCACGCTGATGGCGAAGCGCGTCCACTGGTTGAGCAGGGTGGGCACGGTGAAGGTGGCAGCCGGGTAGGAGCTGGGCGAGCCCGGCTCCGTGTAGTAGAAGATGATCTGCTGCTGGCCCGCCCGCAGCTCCGAGAGCTTGACGCCCACGTAGATGATGCTCTGCGAGGAGTCCGTGACGGCAAAGAGCACGCCGGCCCGGGGCGTGGTGGGCTGGATGTGGAACAGCAGCGAGAAGTCCCGGTAGAAAGGGCTCGGCAGGTGGTACCGGGCCACCTGGCCCGTGTTGGCATTGGGACCGAAGACGTAGCCAGGGTTGTTGTCGGGGCCGTAAATTCTGTGGATCTCCTCCGTCGGCGGGTCCCCGATCAGCTCCAGCAGGCTGACCTCGGCACTCAGGCTCTCTGCAGGGAGGAAGGACAGGGGATGGTCTCAGCCAGCCAGGCAAGGATGGTCACTCAGCAAGGATACCCCTGCCTGTGCCTCCCAAACACCCCGTCCTTCAGCGGCTCCCTTTGCTCACCCTCCCCAAAATTTGTGCGTTGGCCAAGGCGGCGACCTTGAGCTGCTCCCACCGCACCAGTCGGATGCGTCTCCCAAAATGCCCCCGTTCCCAGCTGCTGGGCCTCCATCACAGAATCACAGCATGGCTTGGGTGGGAAGGGACCTTAGAGATCATCTCACTCCAATCCCCCTGCCATGGGCAAGGACACAATGCACTAGACCAGGCTGCTCAGATTCCCTGGGATGGGATAAAACCAAAGGGGTCTTGCCCACGGTAGGGGGATGCTGCTGGAGCACCAGGATGCTGAACCACCACGGAGCCCCGGGAAGCGTGTTGCATCCACACTCATTTCGGGATCACGGTGACCCCTCGCGTCATCCCGGGACAAGATCCTACGGTCACCCCAGCTGGGAATAAATCAGAGCCATCCCCTCGCAACACCCTGGGAACGCGGCTCAAGCCAGCTCAGCTTCCCAGATGCTCTCAATTTGGAGGTCGCCTCCTTTCCCAACTCCTCCTGAGAATTAGGGAATTAGGGAAGTTCTGCTGGAGACCGTCTCTCTACCCGGCGCAGCTGAACATCTGGTCAGGGCGAGCCGGCGCTGTGTCCGCCAGCTCCCGTTGTTCTGGCAGCCAGCACATCCTCATCGCCCACACACCGGGTGCTGGATTCCTCCTCTCCTATGTCAACCGCGTGGGGCCGGTGCCAGCTCCATGGGAGCGAGCACGCCCGGTGCTTTTTAACCTCTCCTTTCCTGGGAGGGAGGAAACCCAACCACCCTGGCTCCGAAACTGCCCAGGGATCTGTGCTGGGAATGGATGCTCCGTGCTGATTTTTGGCCCAATCCCGAGTCAGGAGCAGCAGCTGACACAGTTCAGTGTGCCCAGTTCCGTCCCTGGTTTTCATGGGAGCAATGGGGAGTGGGGGGAAGCAGAGGTGTATCCTCAGGTATCCTGGGCTGAACCCAGGAGGATCAGCCAGGAACCTCCACCCAGCTCTGCAGCCAGGCATTGTCCTCCAGAGCTCTTCAAAATGAAAAATGACAAGAGAAAGAAGGAATCGGCCCAGCCTTGCCCAGCCCGAAAGGAAAACACGTCTCTTGGGATGGTGGTGAAAACCTGGGTGCCTCTTCCAAAGCCTGGGGGACATGGAGCATTCCCAGGCTCCCCCCGCTTCCAAGCCCCAGTGCCAGTGCCAGCCCCATGACAGGGACCCAGCAGTGGGGACATTTGAAGTGCCACCAACTAAAGGCAGGGGCAAATTTTTGCTCTGCCAGAGCCAGCCCACCGATCCTCTGAAACTCTGGCTCTGAAACTGCTCTGTGTCCACCCTGCTCCCCAAGCCCTCGGTCCCTCCCAACCTTGGCACCCCAAAACTGAGCACCTGGCTGGGAGGAAATCTCCCTCTGGGTCTTCCACCAGTTCTAGCTCCTTCATCTGCCCTTTCACTCCCAGCTGTGCACAGCCCTACACCAAAAAGGATGGGGTGAGTGAGCAGGGCTCCCCCAGACTCTCAGCCTGTCACCCACCCTTGAGTCGTGCCATGCTCAGCACCCCACGAGCTCGCTCCAACTGCAAATGCCAGGATGCAGGCACTGCATTTATCTGTGGCTGGAGGAAGCCAAATTCGCAGCAGCTTTAAGGGAAAAGGAAGCCAGAGCTTCCTCCCCGGGGGTCTACAGGGGTGTAAGAGCCAGGGCTGTAATTCCTGCAGCCAGACAAGTCATTGTGTCCCCCCCCCGGGGCTCAGGATGACGGGCACACGCTGAAAGAGGCTTTTGTTAGCAGGGCAATTTTCAACCATTCTCCCCTTGGAGCTGCAGCCGGCTCTGGGAGTCTCCCTCCTCCTCAAACATGCCACTCGCCCCCAGTCCGGGGTGGGAGCTGGGTGCCAGCACTTCCCAAAGCAAATGGACTTTTCTCCTGCGTGACAGAGGCTGGATGGGGACTGGGGAGCAGAGGGGTAAGGGGAGACCCCTTCAAATGCCTGCTCCCCTATGAAAGCCAAGTGCCCCTTCTCATCCCCAAACCTTTCAGGCCACGCCTGCCTTTTCCAAAGGCCATCCAGAGCCCAAATATCGCAGCCCATCATCCCCGTGGCAAACTGGCAGCACCCATCGTGGAACGCGGAGGGATGGCGGGGGCCGCGGTGAGTTTGGTGCTGGCACGGGACGGCTGTGGGGACGTCTCTGGAGGCAGCGATCCTGCCCTTGGAAACGTCCCCTGGATGCCCCAAGCCACCTTCCTGCTCTGCCACGGCCTTCCTGGCTGGCCCGAGCCCAGGCTGCCGGTGTGGGGTTCAGGGGACCCCCGGCACGCCCTGGGGTGCACCACAGCCCCCACACTCCCCGCTCATTCCCGACACCGCCCGTCCGAGCAACCGCAGCGCAGTCCCAGACGGGAACGCGCCTCCTCTCCGAGCACCCCCCTGATCCCAGCGCATCCCCCCACGAACAGAGCCTCTTTGACACCGAGGGGACCCCGTGGGCGACCCTGGTTTGCCAGCCCCCAGTCTCGGCATTCCTCCTTGGCATCTCGCGGCCACCCCCCGAGGGCGCAGGGGTCGGCACGGGAACACAGCCTCATTCAGAGGCTTTGGCGGGCGGGGGGAGCTCCAGCTTTCATCCCAACTGCATTTCTCCAAGCACCAGTCACCCCCCGCTCCCGTCCTTCACCCCCCTGCCCTGTCTGGCCCCCTGGCTGACACACAGGAAGGTCACAGACACCGAAGGATGAAGCTGGAGGCGAAGTAACCTCTCCCACTTTTCCAAGCAGCGGGGATCAAACATTAGCCGCCGTCGGGTGAATCATTAACCCCAAAGGGCTGCTCCGGGAGAGGGGAGCGTGCGGGCATGGCCGAGGGTCACCTTGAAACCTCCTCACCACCACGGCGCTGTGGCCAGGTGCTCACGGGGTCCGGGTCCTTGCCCTGCTCCTGCCACCTCTCCAAGTGCCCCAGTCCCAGGATGGACACCCCAAAGCCCCACGGCACCTGGAAACCGGCCCTGAATGGCAGCACCATGTGCTGGGGGAGCATCCCCTGTGCTGGCCGCTGTGATTCACCAGGAGCGATGCTCAGCCTCGCGGAGGGAGCCCAAACCCGCTGGTTCTGTTTGGAAAAGCCAAGGCTGGATGGAAAGCGATTTTGGACTCAGCAGCGTCCCATGGGCACCAGGCAGAAGCATCCCCCAGCACCTGGGGGAGCCTGGGGAGGGGACACACAACACAGGGACGTCCCCCAGCCACGTTACCTGCAGAAGCATTAATAAAGACACAAGAAAACCCTTCATCCTCCTCAGGGAGAGCATCGCAAGGCAGAGGCAGGCGCCCGCCGGCCAAGTGAGTCCAACACAGGTCTCTGACGGCCTCACAGAAGCCCTGGCACGGCGGGGGGGTTACAGGGACCGAGGGGCTACAGCCGGGGAGCAGCAGCAAGCAGAGGAACCACTCCAGGTAGCGATGGCACCGTGACTCAAGCAGCCCCTCCCACTCATGCAAAGCCGCCCGAATTTCCTCCTCGCTGCCGTGCTGGAGGTAATTTGGCAATCGGACGTGGCTGGTGCCCAGCACGCTGCAGAAGGGCAGGTGGGTCGGCATGGGCTGGCAGCGGCCGGCCACTGGCATCAGTCCCGGAAAGAAGGACGCGAGGCCCGCGCCGCCGCTCCCGTAGAGCCGCATGGTAGCGGTTAGTAAATCGAACTCCAGAGGGACGGAGTTATCGGCCACAGGAGGATCCACACCCTTATCCACCCTCTGGTCAGGCCGAGGAGGGCTCTGGCTCCCGTTCCTGCCGGCCAGAGCCAGCCCCCGGTGGCCGGTGCTGTGCCACAGGTTCAGTGATGCTCCGTGGAGGTGGTGGGGAGGTTGTGCCGAGGGGTCCTGGAACAGCACTGCCTGCTCACGGGGACTGTCACCTGGTGAGAAAGGAAAGGGGGCACTACCTGGCTGGGGACCTGCTGGTCTCTGCAAGGAAACCTGTGTCTCCACTGATGTGGGAGTCTCTGTCCCCAGGATCTCTGGGTTCTCGGTGGTCACTGTCCTCAGGAGCTGTGGGTCCTTGGTGCTTCTCATCTCCAGGAGCTGCAGATTCTCAGTGGTCAGCGTCCTCAGGAGCTGTGGGTCCTCAGTGGTCACTGTCCTCAGGAGCTGTGGGTTCTCAGTGGTCAGCATCCTCAGGAGCTGCAGGTTCTCAGTGTTCCCCGGGAGCTGTGGGTCCTCAGTGGTCACTGTCCTCAGGAGCTGTGGGTTCTCAGTGGTCAGCATCCTCAGGAGCTGCAGGTTCTCAGTGTTCCCCGGGAGCTGTGGGTCCTCAGTGGTCAGCACCCTCAGGAGCTGTGGGTTCTCAGTGGTCAGCATCCTCAGGAGCTGTGGGTCCTCAGTGTTCCTCATCGCCAGAAGCTGCAGATTCTCAGTGGTTCCCATGCCCAGGAGCTGCGGGTCCTCGGTGGTCCATGTCCCCAAGAGCTGTGGGTCCATGGTGCTCATCATCCCCAGGAGCTGTGGGTCCTCAGTGGTGCCCGACCCCAGCAGCTGCAGGTCTTCAGTGGTCCCTGACCCCAGGAGCTGGGGGTCCTCAGTGGTTCCCATCCTCAGGACCTGCAGATCCTCAGTGGTCCCTGACCCCAGCAGCTGCAGGTCCTCAGTGGTCCCTGATCCCAGGAGCTGGGGGTCCTCGGTGGTTCCCATCCTCAGGACCTGCAGATCCTCAATGGTCCCTGACCCCAGCAGCTGCAGGTCCTCAGTGGTCCCTGACTGCAGGAGCTGTGGATCCTTGGGGGTTGCTGACCTCAGGAACTGGGGGTCTTTGGTGGTCCTCATCCTCAGGAGCTGCAGGTGCTCAGTGATCCCTGTCCCCAGGAGCTGTAGGTCCTCGCTGGTCCCTGTCCCCTGGAGCTGAGGGTCCTTGGTGTTCCCTGACCCCAGCAGCTGCAGGTCCTCGCTGGTCCCTGTCCCCTGGAGCTGAGGGTCCTTGGTGTTCCCTGACCCCAGCAGCTGCAGGTCCTCGCTGGTCCCTGTCCCCCGGAGCTGGGGGTCCTCGGTGGGGCTGCTGGCCGCCTGCTGTCCCGGGGCAGGTGATGTGCTGTGGGGAGGAGCGACGCTTGGCCGTGCCGTGCGCTCCAGCAGCCCCGTGGCATTCCTGTCCCACTGCTCCGTGGTTTTGGCCGCGGTTCCCTCACCCACAAGCGCTGCTGGGGCAGGATCTGGCTCCTGCCGCTGCGGGGTGGGGACACTCCCCGCCACCTCGCCACCCCACGTCCCTGGGGACGGGCTGGGAGCCGGAGCTGCCGCTGAGGTTGGCGGCTCCGACGCCGGGACTCCCCCGCCGGGAGCTGCTGGGCTTCCCGTGGTCTTCGTGCTGTCCCAAACCCAGTCCAGGAGCTGAGTTTCGGAGCAGGAGAAGCAGCCAGCCAGGAGAAGCAGAAACCCCAGGCGAGGTGGGGCCATGGGGAAGGGAGAACGGGCTCCGTTGCTCCCGAGCGCGGAGCGGACAGGCTGGAGGAAGGAAAGGAGGGAAGAGGCAGGAGCTTTGCCCCGGCCAGGCGCTCGGAGCACTCACATCGCTCTCTCCTCCCCGGCCCCGGCACTCGACCCTTCAAACCGGAGCGGAGCAGGGGGCGGGGTGGCCAAGCCCTCCCCTCCCCAGCGCCAGCCTCCCGCTGCCGGCACGGCCCCTCGGGGACCCGGCCGCCCGCCCGGGGACCCACCTGAGCCCCCCAAAACCTCGGCGAGCCCAGCCAGCCTTCAGACGCACCCTACTGCCTGTCCCAGCAGCTGCCGCCAGATGTTTAACTCCTTCCTGCCCAGAAAAACCCTAAATCCTCTCCCCCTGCTCGGTGGCTCCGGTTAAATCACCGGCGTCCGGAGCTGTACGCGGTGGGGTCGTGCATGGACGTGGTCCTCATGGACGGCCAGCTTTGGTGGGACACCCCACTGCAGGCCTCGGGAAAAGGTTATAATCTCAGAGCAAAACCGAACGAGGAGGGAAACAAATCCCAGAAAACATTTCCAATATTTCCACCGACCGGAAACACACCAAGTCCCCAAAGCCAAGTGCTTAAAGCTGCTTTCCCGGCTCGGTTACAGGGCCGGGACCCCCCAGGTGCTGTCGTAAGATGGCCAGGGGGGCACTTGCAGCTTCCCTCCCCCCCGCCAAGCATCATGCGCCAGCAAAGCCTAGAAGCCAGGTCTGAGCAATCACAAGTTTCCCAATCACAAGTTTTCCTGGAGCCCGGGATGAAAATCCCCCCTGGGCAGCGCTGGCGCTCTCCCACACCCCAAAAATTTCAACTGTTCTTCACCTCAGCTTAAAAAATCTCCCCCCAAATCCACTTATCCAGCCTGTTTTCCCACATCTGCTCCGGTGACGATGCCCCCGGCTCCTGAGGACCTCCGAGCCCCTGTCCCCTGCAGGGATGGAGCACTCCCAGGGCCTGCACTGCCATGGTGACACCAGGCGAGTCACCTCCATGGCTCAAGAAGTGTCCCTGAGACAGGATTTTGATGGGGAGGTGACAAATTTGGCTCCCCTTGGCTGCACGACCAGGAAAGTCACAGTGTGCTGTAACACAGCCCCACAGAGCGGAGCTCTCCACACTCCGGAGCTGGTGCTCCAGTTTAAAAATATTCAGGAAAATCACCGAGACAAACGCTCAGATATCCATTTTGCTTTATGCAACACTTCCCACGCTACTTTTGAAGCGAAACGGGCGCGTTTTCCCCTGGAAATGGGAGCAGGCTGCTGCCGCCAGCAGCTCTCCCCATGACCGATGCTGTTAGGGGCGCCTGCTGCGGAACAGCCACCGCCAATCCGCACGGGACACGGCTTGGCGCGGATGGCAGAGGTTCCATATGGCCCCTCCCGGAGCTCCCGTACTCCCATCAGCCTGGGGAAGGAGCCAGGTGTCTGCCAACCCCTCTCCCGGCGTGTCCCGACGGGATCCACACGCCCTGCTCGGCTCGGCTGCCCTGGGGCCAGGGTGCGGTGGCACCGAGCGGTACGGGACCCCCCTGCCGTGTCCTTGGCACATCCGAGAGGGGTAGGAGTGGCTGCTGCTTCCATTCCCACCGGCGGGATGGAAAACCGTGGTGCTCCCACAGCCTCCCCGCCCAGCGCTGTGCAGCTCCCGGAGCGGGGAGCATCACATGCCCCCCCCCATGAGCTGCCTCGTCTCTGCCAGGAGGATTTGGGCAGCAGCACCCTGCTGGGGTACCCCGAGCGTGTGCAGACAGGATGCCCAGCCAGAGAAATTCCCTTCTGCCTCTCCCTTCTGCTGGGATTAGGCAGCTCATGACAGCGGAGTGGAGCAGCAGTCCCGTGGGACGCCCTCGTTAAGTCGATGATCTTCATTTCACTGCACACCTCCCCGGGAAGGAGCCAGGGCTGGGGCATCCTCAAAAAAAGGGATTTCCAAAATAGGTGTCCTGAATAGGTGCCCTGAGGGTGGGCTGGTGGCACAGGTGGCACTAGAGCATCTTGGCCCAGTGCAACCAGCTCTGCCACTGAGCAAGCAACCAGGCAGGGACCGGGAATGCACCAGCTGGTGAAATATTTTGGAGAAGTATTCCCCCAGGGTGAAGCCATGGCAGCTGGCTTGCTGGCAGAGCAGGGAAAACTCCTTGTTTTAGCCTCTTCCAGGCTAAAAGCTCCCAAAAAGCACTTTGCACACTCCATGAAATGCTGCTGCCAGCTCGTCATAACCTTGGGCTTCTTTAAAATCAAATTTGGATCCTCACACTGGTCCCAGTTTCCTCCCAAACAGGCTAGCTGCACCTTCCCAAAATGGTCCAGCATCTGGTGCTGCAGCATGGTTCCTCAGGAAAAGGGGGTTAGGCTGCCCTAAGAAGCCACTGAGGGCTCAGTCCTGGGCCAGAAGAATAGAGAGGGAGGAAAAAGAGGGGAAAAAGGGAAAAGAGAGGGAAAACTAGAGGTGGGGGGAAAGAGTGGAGATGGGAAGAAAAGAGACTGGGGGAAGAGGATGGGGACAAAGAGAGTGGGGAGAAGAGAACAGGAAAATGGGAGGGGAGGAAGAGAAGAAAAGAGATTGGGGAATTCGAGGAAAGAGTGGGAAGTGGAGGAAAGTGTGGGGGGGAAAAAGAAGTGGAAAATGACAGTAGGAAGAGAAGGAGGAATAGAGAGGGGGACAAGGCAAGAGGGGGGAAGGTGAGGGGAAGAGAGGGAAAAGAGAAGGAAAAAGACAAAGGAGAGGAAAAAAGGAGGAGAAGAAAGGAAACTGAAAAGAGAAAATGGGGGTAAAAAGATAAAAAAAGAGATGAAAAAGAAGGGGAAAAAAAGAGGGGAAAATAGATAAAAAGTAGGAAAAAAGAGCCTGTCACTCAGACCTGCAGCCTTTCATCCGTGGTCAAAGCACACCAATGTTTCTCTCCGGGGTTGCTCTCCCTGCAGCATTTTGGGAGAGGACAGGGAGCCTGCCCCAGCCCAGCTCAGCAACTGGTCCTGCACAGCGCAAGGACTCCCCAGCGAGAGCCGGGCAGATGGACACACGGACAGCAGAGGGAGCCTCAGGCTGAGCAGAGCGCGGACGCTTCCTCGGGAGACCCCACTTTGCCGGCCCCATCCCGGCGGCCGTCCCAGGGATCACGGAGCTCCGGGCAGGGACTGGGAGGGAGCACGGGCGGGCTGCAGCCTCCTTCCTCCCGCCGCTCACACCTCCAGGGATGGGGACCACAAACCGCTGGAATGCCAGGGGATCGAGCCACCGAGGGAAGCACCCCCACAGGGCACAGCCCTCCTGGAACCAGGGGAAGGGAAGGAGGGAAGGAGGGAAGGAGGGAAGGAGGGAAGGAGGGAAGGAGGGAAGGAAGGAAGGAAGGAAGGAAGGAAGGAAGGAAGGAAGAAGGAAGGAAAGGGGAAAGGAAGGGAAAGGAAGGGAAGGAAGCCCTGACAGCAGCACAGCCAGAAAGCCGGAGACGGGAGCACTCGTGCACTGAGCAGAAAAATTCAGGGGCTGTCAGCAGCAGATGGTATCTGTAAATCCTATTGACATTTGGGATTCTAATCCGTTCCCCATCTAGAAGCCCAAGCAGCAGTCAAAAGGCCCTCATGGTGACGCATGCCGAGGGTGTTGCCACATCCCCACATCCCGAGCCGCCGACCTCCCGTGCAGGGACAGCCCCTGGAGAGAGGCAGCGGCACCCAGCCCATGGGCGGGCGCTCAGCCAGGGATGGGGATGGGGAGGCGGGAGACAAGGATGCACAGGGGCCGAGCTGGCAGCAGTGACCGCACCCAGCACAGTCCCAGAAATGACACAGGTGCCACCCTGCCAGGCTCTGCCTCCCGGACAGCGTTTCGTCCCTGCCTCTGGCTGTGCAGCACCACGGAGCCCCCGGCACCGCAGCGTTCCTAAACATTTACTCACGGAGAGCCAGAAACATCCTCCCGGCAAATTCCTCGATAAGATAAACCGTGAAAATGTCACGACTGCCGGGGGGAGCCATCAAACAGCCCCGGGAGGGGAGGAAGGGCGGCCGTGCCCAGACCCCTGTCATTACCTGCATCCTCCTCCCTCTCCTGAACTGAGCAGGGCTGGACAAGGCACAGCCAAGAGGTGCTGGTGTCCCACTCTGCCCCTTCCACATGGACAGGGCAGCAGAGAACTGGGGCTGGAGTGACTTTGGCCACTCCGTGAGGTTTCCCGGGGAGAATGGATGGTGGAGAGGGAGCATCAATGTGAGGGCACGGCCGAAGCCAAGGGAGGTGTTTGGAACACAAGGTGAGCTCGGGGTGAGCTGCAGCCCCCAGTCCCCCTCATCCTGCCTGCTCTGGGGCCATGCCTCTGCTTCCCATCACGCACCTCCCTCCGGGGCCGACCGACAGCCCGGAGATAAGGCAGGGAGGGCGAGGGAAGGAATGCGACCCCCTGGATCATCCTCCTCCGCGTCAATAAATCACCTTGCAGACTGATCGCTCGCTGCACAGGGGAAGACTCACCCCGCTCCTCACCCCCCACCAAGGTTCTGGCTCAGCCGGCAAGCCCCAAAATTTCAGTCGAGTTCCTGGCATTCCTGCCTCGAAGCTGAGAGGGCTCTGGCAGCACCGTGACCACCCTGGGGACAGGCAGCTGGTGGAGGGGGGGTTGGCTGCTGTCTCCCTGAGGGACAGGGAGGAAGTGCATTCCCATTCCCAGGCACTTCCATTTCCCCGGGGATACAGGGAGATCAATGCAGCCGGCATCCCGGCTCTGGGCAGATGCTGCGCAGCAGGATGAGGGGAGATGAGGGGAGGGGAGGGATGGGATGGGATGGGATGGGATGGGATGGGATGGGATGGGATGGGATGGAGGGTTTATGATCCGACTTGATGCCATCCCAACCTGAAAATTGGAGGAGGACAAGGCACCCAGGTGGGGTACATGTCCCCAGAGCTCAAACAAAGCTTTCCAAGCCAGTGACGCCCCTCAGCCATGCCAGGATTTTAAGCCTCCAATGTCACGGAGCAACAAAGCACTGAGTAACGGAGTAACCCAGCACCACCTTTGAAGCCTACACAACAAAAACTGTGAGTTGCCCATTCCCAGCTGTTTTCCAGGACTTCAGAAGCGAAGAAAATACCAACAGAGCTTAAAAACCCCAATTCACCGGACAAAACACAGAGGAGCTGCCGAGCGATGTCGTACCTGAAGCTACAACGGAGCATCACAGCCTCCATCCCGTGGAACAGCATCCGTCCTGCACCCGCCCCAGCCAGGGATGCTGGGTGCCAGCTGGCCCGTGGTGCTGCGGGAGGCAACTGCCCTGGCTCGGGGATGCTTTACAGAGCCTCGCCACAGATTTTCGGGGAGGAAAACCAGCCGGCAGGTCATTAACCTCACCGTCAGCACAGCATGCGGCAAACGGGATCCGAGCTCACGCGCTTGCCGCGGGGCCAGGTGGCGAGGAAGGAGGAATGCTATTTTCTTAGGGAATGGACAGGGAAAGGGGGATCCGGGAGGGGGGGTTTGTTTTGGGATTTCAGCTGCAATCTCCAGCTCGTCCAACCAGCCTGGGTCTTGTCAGCGCTGCCCTCCTGTGGCGCTGGGGACTTTGTTTGGCTTGGAAGCCCCCGGCTGTGCTCGTAATAAGACTCCGTGTCCGCTCCGTGGTCCTTCCACCTCTTTGCACTCCTCAGACAATAGTTCGCCTGTGCTGCTGACTTTGGCAGCATTTCCAAAGTTTTGGCTCCTTCCAAAGTTTCCTCTGCACCAGGCAGCCGACCTTGGCCGTCCTGCTTTGTTGTCACATCCCATCACGTCCCATCCTGGGCTGTCCGCGGGGCACCGCGCTCCACGCCGGACCTTTTGGGCCCCCGAACTGGGGATGTGACGGGGAGAGGTGCCCGGCAGGCCCTTTGGGGGTGGATGCTGGGGTCAGGAACAGCCTGGATGAGGGGCCACTGGAACAGGGAAAGTGTCACCAGGCCTTGAACCTGCTGGTCTGCGCACGTCCCAACGCCGCGGCGAGAGATAAATCAATCGAACGCCTTGAAATTAAGGTGAGCGATGACAACCTGACGTCAGCCAAGGCTGAAATCCCCCTCTCCCTACCATGTCTCCACAAGCATTTAGGCAGGAAAGCGTAGGTCTTTTGAGGAAGTCTAAACACCGTTAGAGATGGATAGTAAAGGGGTCAAAGAGGCCGGTGATCCTTCGCTGCTCCCTGCAAGCGCTGGGGAAAGCCAGCAGGAGCTGGATGAGGCCAGAACACAGCCAGAACACACATCATCCCTTTTCAACCCACGACCAGAGCCAGCATTTGACCAACTATTCCCTTTCTCTACAAGTCACTCGGTTTTAAAGCAAGATACAAGGTCAATAAATAGTTTTAATGCACTGAAGTTCACCACCTGTAACAGGATGCCAAGAACAAGGAGGGGTGTAAACTTGATTCCTGCTTGCATGAAGATGGAGATTCCAGATCAGGTTTGCCCCTCCTGAGCGCAGGGATGATGCCACAGCTGGGCACCACCCCAGGCATCAGCATCCCAAAGCGAAGCTGTGGCACGATGCCACTGGCCAAGGATGTCCCCGCAGCACAGCGCCTCAGACATGGGTACCAACAAGCTGTTCCCTGGGATGACAAGGGGTTAAAAAAAAAACCCCAAACCACACAAAAAAGCCCAGCAGGCATGCCTGAAGGGGAGGATTAGAGAGAATAGGGCCATTTCTCAGCAAAGACTATGGCAACGTAAATAGAAAAGTAACATTACGCTCAAGACAGGGGCCCTTTCCCTTTGCTCCTGCCCTACAATGCCACTATTGTTTTGCTGACAACTGGTAATTATCCCAAGCTGCACACACTGGTATTCCCACCCTTTAACCGGGAGGGATTTTGCAGCCGCCGACCCTCTGACACCAGCAAAAATTCACATACCAGAGGGTTCAAAGGGGGGGCGGGCTGGGAAGGCTGGGCGAGCCTCGCGGGGGACGTCACTCACAGCATCCCGGAGCGCCGGCACCGGGAAGGGACCTCTGGAGAGCAGCAAATCCAACCCCGTTCACTACAGCAGGACCGTGCCCGGGTGGGGTTTGAGTCTTGTCAGAGGAGGAGAGCTCAGAGCTCCTTCCAGGGCCTAAAGGGGCTCCAGGAGAGCTGGAGAGGGACTGGGGACAAGGGCTGGGGGGACAGGACACAGGGAATGGCTTCCCAGTGCCAGAGGGCAGGGATGGATGGGATCTTGGGAAGGAATTGTTCCCTGGGAGGGTGGGGAGGCCCTGGCACAGGGTGCCCAGAGCAGCTGTGGCTGCCCCTGGATCCCTGGAAGTGTCCAGGGCCAGGCTGGACGAGGCTTGGAGCAGCCTGGGACAGTGGGAGGTGTCCCTGCCCATGGCAGGGGTGGCACTGGATGGGCGTTGAGATCCCTTCCAACCCAACCCATTCTGGATTTCTGTGATTTGGGACGGTTTTGTTCCTGATGGCCACGCTTGGGGTTCAAGGTGCCCCAAAAAGCAGGGGGTCTTTTCCCCCATCGCCATCCCAGATTAAAATATCCAAATATCCAAGTCTAAGCAGTGAATCCTTAATGAAAAGAAAAAAAGAAAAAAAAAAGAAAAAAAGAAAAAAAAGAAAAAAAAAAAAAGAATCCCATGGAAGCAGAGTTTCCCTTCCTTCCTTCCTTCCTTAAAAGTTCTGGGGAGCCGGCACCCCCAGGATGAGACCCTGCAGGCTGCTGCTGTCCCACTGCAAGAAGATGGGGATGAGTCAAATCCATAATTTTTCATTTATGGGATGGAGGAGTCACAGTCCCAACATTCCCTGCCTAACAGGAGTTCAGCCTGGTGCCAGCCCCAGCCCAGATAAGGTGATAAAAAAACTCTGGAAACTGCCTCAAGATGGATTAAAACATTCCCATGGTCAAAATGTAGATTTTTTTTTTTTTCCCCTGCTTTTGCAGGCTGGTGCAGGAGCCAGAAAGCCCAGAAAAAGGGGAAAAAATGCCTTTTTTTTTTTCCTGCCACATGCTGCAAGCAGCACAGCCAAGGTCACAGCAAGGCAGAGGACACACACAGCCTCCAAAGGACCCAGCTACGAGCACCACAACCAGCTCCTCTGGCATCTACTCACATACTGCTAGTTTATTTCCTTCTGCATTTTAATTACATGATCGCAGAAGTTTCTTCCTAACGGGAAAGCTGGAAACCAGTTTTTCCTGCAGCAAAGCCAATTCCACAAATGCTAGCAGTGACCTGTAAAGTTGAAAAAAAAAGAAAGAAAAAAATCCCCATAAATCAGGAATCTTCCCTTCCTCGCAGCAGCAGCGTCACTCGCCGGGCTGAGATTTTATTTATTGTTGTTTTAAGCACCCAGGAGAAAAGAAAACGCTTCTAAAACCCCACTTAACCCGCTCCAGCTGCAGGGGGGGGAGAAAAAAAAAAACCCCACGTCGGCAGGAGCTGCGCTGCAGGACTCCGGGCACGCTGCAGCCTGTCTGCAGAGCGCCCAGCCGGGGCTGGAGGCAGCGAGCCCCGCTCCGCCGGGGCCCCGCTCTGCCGGGCCCGCAGCCCCAGCGGAGCGTGTGGCCGCTTGCAGCGCCGAGGCTCCGGCAGCTCCGGGGAGAGCCCTGCCCTGGGCCCAGCACCCCGCCTGGGAGGATGCTGGAGCCTGCAGGAGCTCCTGGGCTTGCACCGGCAGCCGGCTCCCGGCTCCTCTCCGCGGCAGCAGCGAAGATTTAAGCCAGGCTTCGCTGTTCAAACCCCTTTTGGCTGCTCTGCAGCCCGCACCTGCGGATATCAGAGCCCAGCGGGATGGGGGGGGAATAGCAAGGACGGGATGAAAGCGTGCACGGCTCGTGGGAGAAACCCTGGCTGGCCGCTCAGCAAGGAAAAGAAGGCAGGAGAAAGCCCGGAAAGAGGCCGCTGGGAAGGCAGAGGAAAGGCTCACAAAGACTAAAACGGGACAATGTTATCACGCAGCCGTGCCACGGATGCCGAGGGCTCCGGATGCACGGCACCCGCTGGGAACCGCCCGTCGGATGTTTGGGTGCTGAACCCCGGCACCGGCCGCAGCCCCGAGCCCAGACACCGGCAGGGAGGCTCCGCCAGCAACACCTGGAGGCAAACTGGGCCATCAGGTGATTGAGCAGCAGCGGCGAGATAAAAAGGTTAAGCAGCTGAATGAAGGAAATGGGAAATATTTCTGCTCCCGACCCAAACGGACACATTTTTACCGGCGTTGCTGCCACCGTGGCTGAGCCCGAGGCCAGAGGGATGTCAGGGGTGAACAGCTAGCCCTGCACAGCTGGAACGGGAGGGAGGGCTGTCCTGGGCGACAGGGTCCCAGGAAATGCCTCTGCTGCTGCCATACAGGGGACGTACTGGGAGACCAGAGCACTGGCAGGCAAGGGATGTTCTGGGAGGGAGGTCAGAGCGTTGGGATGCAGGGGATGCACTGGGAGACCCATTTCCCCCCCGAGAGTCAGATTTACAGCGACACAGGCTGTCCCAGGGTGCTGCTGTGGCACATCCCGCTGCACTGCGGTCCCCACCCCAGGCCGGGCGTCCTTCTCGGGCCAAAAGCGCTTCCCCAGCGGCCCGCCCACCCCTGGGGCGGATAAAGCATCCACAAGCCTGCTCCACCAGCAGCAGTATCCTCGGTTCCGCTGCCGCTGGGCTGATGCTCGGCACCAGGAGGCGCGGGCAGGGGGCCGGAGCCCAGCGCAGCTCCCGGGCTGCCCGGCCATGCGGAGCGGCACATCCGGACCGCCGGCCTGCGGCGGAGCGGGACCGCGCCGGCGTCCGCCCCGCACCGCGGCTTTAATCCCGTTGCTAGGACACCCGCGGGCGAAGAAATACAACACTTGTCGGATTAGAGTCTAGACGGGCTGACCTTTCCCTCTGCTGCCGAGGTGGAACCGGGCGAAAATCGGGCCCCGTCGGCCGAAAGGAGGGGTTTTGTCGCTGTTTAAGCGTTTGGTTCTGTTTCAGACGGGAGCCGAGGAGGGAGGGACGCGGCTGTCACTGGAAGAGGCATTTCACTACCTGCCGCCGCAGAGGGATGTGCAGGAGACGGGCCCGGGGCTTGCAACCTGCTGCCAAGGCCGGGCTTTGCCCAGCAACGCGGCTGACAAAAGGGCCTTTCAGGAGAGGGGACGATGTCAACTCCGCAATTAGCGGGGGAAAAGAAAAAAGAGCCCAGGGAAGATTATTACCTCCAGCAGTTGCCTCTGGGGGCCCCGCTCCAGTGGCTCCCTTAACTCTTTCGGCTGAGCCCGAGGAGAAGGTGGCAAAGGAGCCACCAGTGGCTGGCTGGAGCCGGGCTGGCACCCCGGCCTCACAGCATGCCGTGAGGATTCCCATCCCCCAGGGGGGGATGCTGGGACCCCCCCACACCCTCCACCGTCATGGCCTGACAGAGCCATCTCCCCACCGAGAAGATGTGCCCAGAGCAGCTGCAGAAGCAACAGATGGTTAATTAAAACATCAAGTTTGAGCTACCTGGGAGAGTGGAAGGTGTCCCTGCCCATGGCAGGGGGTGGAACGGGATGGGCTTTGAGGTCCCTCCCAAGCCAAACCACTCGAAGAATCTACAGTAAAAGCCAAAAATCACAGGCGTGCTGCTGCCACACACCTCCCTGCACCCACAGTGCCAGGGGCTGGGACTTCCTCCCTCTCCCCGATATCCGAGGGCACTTAGTGCCACCTGAAATCATCGCAGCTTTCTACTCCACCCCCTCCCACCCATCAGTGCCCCCCTGAGCCCCAGCTCTCAGCAGGACAGGGCACTTCAGTTTTGGAGCCCAGCTGGGGAGACGCCGGCATCGCTGAGGTGTCCTGAGGCTCCTTGTCACCCACACGTCCCGAGTCCCTTGGATAAGGGTCCTGGCCCCTCTGGAAAGCATTTTGGGACCCCAGGGGAAGGGCTAAGCTGTACAGATGCCTTCCCGCCACGCCTCAAAGTGAGCACCACCAGCTTATCTGGGGGTCATCAAAAAGTTGCTGTTTATCCAAAAGTCAACCATCTCCAACTCAATTAAGTTACAGGCTAACGAGGAGGGTGGAAAAGAATAAATTGGTTTGATTACCGTGTTTCCCAGAGAGAAGGCAGGTGGCTTAACTTAGGAGTGATAAATTCAGAGATAGCTTCAAGGACCACTGAGCTGTGGGAGATTTATGCCCGTGGTGACAGTGGGAAGAGCACGGGGATGGTGATGCTGGATCCCAGGTGCCCCGGCTCCTATTCCCACCCTGGGCTGTCTGAGCAGCCTCCCACAACCTGGGGATGGGGTCAGAGGAACAGCCAGATCTTGCAGTCCCCAGGGGAGGAGGAAACCAGCAGACTGAGCTTGGGAATAAAATAAAAACACAATAAAACCCACTAATGACCAATTTCCATCTCAGAAAAGGGCTGGGAGGTGATGCCAAAAAAAAAAAAGCAATAAAAATTCCGCAAAAGCCACCTTTTTAAGACACGGGATGTTCCGGACCAGATGTTGCTTGCTGAGAAAGCCCCAGTGCCGGGGCCGCTGCTGGTCAGAGCCAGGAGCACAGCACACCTCTCAACCCTGGCCCTGGAGCAGCCCAGCCCACAGCCCTGGGGGCGTCGGTGTCCTGCTCCACCCCAGCACTCCTCAGGAGGCAAAAGCCACCCACCTTTGGCCGGTGGGAACCACCCCTTCCCCCCCAAGGGGTTGATTAACCACGCTCACACCTCGAGGGTGCTCGAGGTTTTTGCCCTCGAGCCTGCTCCAGCTCTCCCTCTGTCTCTCCCAGGGGCTCCAAATCCATTTTCAGGCAATGCCAGAGCCCCTGTTAGCTGTACAAATTTCCAAACCATTTTCTAACCCTGTTTAGCTCCTTGTGCTTCAGTGACATCTTTGGCAACGAGCTCCCTGGGCTAACCAAGCCCAACTCTAAAGCCACCACGTGGTGCTGCAACCCCGTACCTTCCTCCACCCACCAAGTCAGGGACTTGTTCCCAATCCCCAGGATTTAAGGGGACTCAGCACCAGCTGAAATCATTGCAGGTTTCCCCTGCTCCACCTCCCACCCACCAGCAGCACAGGGCACATCCTCCCGAGGGCACGGCACAGACATTGGTACCCAAGGGGGACAGGGGAGCCAGGGACAGCACCCCACAGCTGGTAGAGGGGAAACCGGCACGTGGGGTGAGCTCATCCCTCGTGGAGCTTCACAGAATGGTGTGGGTGGGAAGGGACCTTAAAGTTCACCCAGTGCCACCCCCTGCCACGGGCAGGGACACCTTCCACCTGTCCCAGGCTGCTCCAAGCCCTGTCCAACCCAGCCTTGAACATTGCCAGGAATGAGGCAGCCACAGCCTCTCTCATCAGCCTGTACCTGTGCCACGACACCTTCGGAGGGAAGAATTTCTTTCTAACATCCAAGACACTGCCTCCAGGCTGCACACTCAGTCAGAGAGATGCAGCACGCTCTTGGAAAGGATTCCTCTCCAGTGCTTTCCCAAATGTCATCAGATACACCAGAAGAATCATTAGAATGTTTTATTAATCCCATTCCTCTGGGCTGCTGATACACATCGATACTTAGTCCCAGATGTCCCCTTCAGCACTCTGAACTCTCTACTGAAATGCCAGAATTAATTCTTTTCTTGGTAAACTATCAAGAGTTTGGGAAAAAAGGGAGAGCACTTGCCGGGATTGTTATTCCAGGGCTTAGAGCATCATCCCTTGCAGTCACAACAGGCCAGAGTGGTGCAGGAGAGACGCAGTGTCCCTGCCATAGAATATGAGTTGGGTTGGAAGGGACCCTAAACCTCACCTCGTTCCACCCCCTGCCATGGGCAGGGACACCTCCCACTGTCCCAGGCCGCTCCCAGCCCTGTCCAACCCGGCCTTGGACACTGCCAGGGATCCAGGGGCAGCCCCAGCTGCTCTGGGCACCTCGTGCCAGAGCCTCACTGGGAAGAATTCCTCCCCAATATCCCATCCAACCTTCCGCCCTACCAGTGTGAAGCCATTTCCCCTTGTCCTGTCACTCCAGGCCCATGTAAAAAGTCCCTCTCCCTCTTTAGTCAGAGGACGCAGCCTTGGATGAGTCCTCGCCCCCTGCTCCACATGCTCCTGCCTCCTTATAAAGCAGTGGTGACATCCCCCCCAAGAGCAAAGCCAGTTTCCCAGCAGCACAGATCTTTCTGCTCAGGGATTTTTTTAAGCCAGGCGATGACGCTTGAAGCAGGATTGCAAAATGTTTTCTCCAAGGGCTCGGATTTGCTGTTTAACAGCACCCAAGTTTTGTCGCCGTAAACACTGGAAGAAGAGGTTAGTCCAGCTGCAGGCCAAAATAAATAGGGAGCAGTGTCACCAAGAGGCTGCTCTTCAGAGCAAAAAAAAAACCCTGCTTCTCCAGAATATGGGAGTGTAGGGGCAGGCTTTTCCAGTGGCCACAGGGAAGAGCAGCTCAGCTCTCCACCCCTCCAGGGACACACGGGAGTGGGGAGGGAGCTGCCAGCCGCTCGTGGCCACGCTGGGCCAGCAGACACCACATGGAAACCTAAAACCAAGGCAAGAGCTCTGGGAGAATGGATTCTGTGGATGGACCAAGTTCAGGTACGGAGCTGGAGAAGTAATGGAAAAATTAGGATTAGGGCTCGAAAAGGTTGTGCGCTGCAATGGAAGCAGAGAAAACTGCCTGAGAGCACAGCCACTCTGCAGGAATACTCAGTCTCTTTTGAAACCCAGTTTCCAGCCCCAAAGCACCATCCAAGCACAGCCACTTCATCTCTGCTGCCACCTGTTCAGGACGGGCAGGAGGGATGGGATCCACCTGCCAGGGGTGATGGACCAGGAGCCCAGAGGTGCTCCAGGGAGACGCTGCAGCCTCGGCTCCTTCCAGCTGCCAGTAGCCCGGGGCAGCTCCCCCTCCCCAGCAGCTCCCACGGCACAGATAAGGTTTTGCAAACAGCAGTCCTGCCAGCTGATAAGGAGCTGAAGAGCCTGAGGAGCTCCTGGAGCACAGCATCCTCCCCAGTTCCTCCAGCCCCCGCTGGGAACCTCGGCAGTCGAAGGACACTGTCAGAGCTGAGAGGTGCCAGCCCTGCCCAAGCCAAACCCCTGATGCTGAGTGCTGCCCACAGCCAATTCCCCCCAGCCTTTGGGAGAAATTCCTAAAATAATGCTAGGAAAGCTCTGATCCGCCTGTCAAACCCCCCCAGGTGCTGATGCCAGAGCAGTTGTGTCACAGGCTGTAAATCTCTTTGCACAGCGCCACACGTGCTTGTGAGGAATCCCAGCCACGACCCACCAGGGATGGAAATTATCAGGAATGAGCCTCTCCACCTGCAGCTCCAGCACCTGCTGTCCACAACAGCGGGAGGAGGCAGCTTGAATTCCCAGGTGCTGCCTGCACCCTCAGCAGCAGCAGCACAGCAGAGAGCTGGGGCTGCTTTTGGGGCTCATCCCAGCCCCAAACTGATGCACAGAAATTCAGTGTGAGAGAAGATCACAGAATCACGGAATCATTACAGTTGGAAAAGACCTCCAAGATCATCAAATCCAACCACTAACCCAGCACAGCCAGTTCCACCACTGAACCATGTCCCCAAGAGCCACATCGACACATTTTTCGAACACTTCCAGGGATGATGATTCCATCACTTCCCTGGCCAGTCTGTTCCAATGCTTGGTCACTTCTACCACCAGATTGGGGTGGCCTGGGCAGCTGATTCCCCCTCTCCAGGGACCTGGCACAGGTTTGCCCCCTGGGAATGGGGATTTCCGCAGCATCTGACCCAGCCCAGGCTTGGGGGACACTCACAGCCCTACTTGTGATTACCCCCTCGCTCCCCAGACCAGACCCATGGCAGCATCCTTGCGTGATTCCTCATGGCTACGTGCCCTTCCCGAGGAATCCCAGAGATCCAGTGATAAGAGGCCAGCCCAGCTCAGGGCAGCTAAGCCCCCAAATTTGCAAGGCAGGCAGATAAACAGAAAGGTTATCTCCATGCCAGGACAGCCTTCGGAGCAAACATTCCCCAGGAGCCATCACAAAGGCGGGCTGGCAGAACAGGCCCTGCAGACCTTGGACATTGAACCAAGGGAAGGGGGGGGAGAAGAAAAAAAGAAAAGAAGGAAAAAAAACCCACAACAACCCGCTGAATTCCTTTAAAACCCGATCTGCAGCCTGCCTTTGGGAGACGGCCAAGTCAGCTGGGTGAGACGGGCACCTCCCTGCCAGCGGTGACCGGCGCCGGCCGCGCTCCCCTGGCACTCATCCCCTCTGCACGCCCTGGGAAACCTCCTGGGCCCCCCAGTGTGGCTGCTCAGAGCTGGGGGATGCACCTGCAGCTCAGCAAAGGGTCCTGGCCAGCCCTGAGGGCCCAAGGATGATGACGGAGAGAGGGTGGGAAGGGCATGGATAACTCTGAGTACCCGCTATTAAAGCAGCGCCTGGCCCTCCAGCTCGGCTCGGCCGCACTGGACAGTCTCCAGAGACCTAAAATAGCCAATTCAGGATTTCACATGGGAACCATGTTCCCATCTCTGCAGATCTCCAAGGGGAGCTTTGTTCCCGTGGTCCCTGGGGAGGCACCCACGCCACGGAAAGCAGCATCATGAATGCAGCCTGAGGCACTTGGAGAGCTTCTCCCAGTGTTCCCAGACGTGCTCTGGGAGTGCTGGGCATCCCCGCTGCCCCAGCCGGCCTCCTTCCCTCCACAGCTGACCCAGCTGCCCACAGAGTGGTGCCAGAGCTGTTCCTAGATGACACAGAGCCTTGTTCCAGTAAATAATCCACCTATTTCACAGCCGACTTCCAGCTCACCTGTACCTGGGGATGCCACAAACAGAAACGTCATGCCCAGCCTGTGACTGTGACGGCAGAGAGGGACACGAGTGATGCTTCACACCATGCTGGCACAAGCCAAAGACAGCCTGACCACTACCCCAGAGAAAATCCACTCTGTCCTGGTTTTTGGATCGTCACTTTCAGCTCAGCTGCTCCGGCAGTTGGGGCTCCTGGGATCTGAGTGGGGGCTCCCTGTGTCAGCCGTGGCTGTTCCCGCCTCCGGGTGCTGGGCACGCATCCAGAGACCGGCTGCAAGGGGAGGAGGGCTTTCATCCCGCCTGGCAGCCGGCAGGAAGCTTCCCTGTCGGGGAGGTAAAGTTCACCAGAAAAGCAGGCAGTGGGAGAACCGGCTCGTGTGCCTCGTGGGGAAAGAAGGGCTGGAAAGCTGAGTCAGCACTGAATTCCCCTCTCCCGGCACACCAGCAGCTTGAGATGTGGGATGTGACAGGGAGCCCCGAAGGCAGGGAAAAGCCCAGAAGGGTGTGGGAGGTGTTGCATCCCCAGGGCACCCGCTCGAGGCTCCCGACCACTCACAACGCTTCCCAGGACAGGCAGCCGCAGGGAGGGCTTGTGGAGAAACCGCTAACGCGTGGAGCACGGCCACTTTGGGGCAGCGCCATCCCGCCTGTCCCACAGCCAGCACGGACCTGACAAACCGCTCTCTTCCCAGGGAGCTGCGGCCAGGGATTTCCCCAGCATCCCCGGCCGCTGATGGCGTGGAGCACACGGGACCCCCCCCGCGCTCGGCAGCCACGAGGGATGCGGCCATTGAAGGGATCACCCCCAGCTTCGGGAACCACGGCTGGGCGCAGCACTTAGCCCGAGGGGAGACTCCAGCCCCCATTCCTGCTGAGGGGATCCTCCCAGGGGATGGGGGGCTTCAGGACAGGGAGGAGGCATGGGACCCCGGACACGGCGGCAGGGACCCCCCCTCCCCAGCATCCCGTGCACGTTACCCGGCTCCTGGGAAGCGGCGGGGACCAGCAGGACAAAGAGCCCGAGCAGCAGCCGCGGCGGGGGGCACCTGCGGGGAGGGAAGGGGAGAGAGAGGTCACCCCCCCTCCTGCCGAATGCGGGGCGTCCCCCGACCCCCGGCCCCCCCCCCAGGTCCTCCCCCGGTCT
>VXAD01013278.1:247158-293661 GCA_013399195.1 Dicrurus megarhynchus
GAGGGGAGGGGAGGGGCGGCAGGGCCGGCCCGCCCCGGGCGCGTGAGCCGGGGTCGGGGCTCAGCCCGCCCCCAGTCCCCGGGGCCGGAGCTCTCACGGCCGTCGGTGTCCTGCAGCCGGGAGGGGGTCAGGGACACCTCTCGGAGACGGGCGAGCGGGAGGGGCACAGCTCTGCTCCCCGAGGAGCATCCCTCCCGAGGAACATCCCGCCTCTGCCCGGGGCGCCGGCGAGCACCCTCATCCCCAAAGGGCACCCCCAGGACCTGCCCTGGCACCTCCTGCTCCACCGAGCCCGTGGGCTTCGGCTCGCAGGCCAGGTCTGGTCTTGAAGGAGGGAGTGAATCAGCGAGCTGAGCTCAGCGCCTCTCCAAGCACTTATCCGAGCCCCGGGGGCACGGAGCAGGGCTGGGCGCTGCCAGCATGGCACCCGGTGTTCTCCTTTCCTGGCCCTTTGCTCGCCCTCACCGTGTGCGTGGGGCTCGGGAACTCCACGATCCCGCCTCCTCCATCGTGCCACGAACCCAGCCCGGCCCGGCAGGGTGGGGAGCCGGGGGGTTCCGGGGCACCCTCCCGGGGCAGCCCTTGCTGCGGGCTGCAGCGCCAGAGCCAGGGCAGCAGTGCCCCTCAGCTCACCCTGCCCGTGCCGCCTAAGGGGTTAAAAAGCTGGGGCTGCTGCCCACTTTCACTCCTACCCATAGCCCAGCTTTCATCTTCCTCCAGCCCCAGCCCCAGGATTATCCCAGCAGGATAATCCCCACAAAACCTGCTGCCACACCTTGCTTTGTCTTCCGCAGCATTTTAGTGCCCCGCGGCAGCAAAAAGCTTCTGAAATCCAAGCCCTGGAAACTTCGAGGGGATGTAGAAGTGATTCACTAATGATGGCAGAGGCGTGTTTAGTCTGAGGCAGGGCTTGGATCTAGCAGGATAAACCATAACATCCAGCTGCTCGGCTTCGCGCTCGCACACGGGCACACTATCGCTCTCCGAATTTTGGCTGTAAATCTTTCACCGGCGCCAAAGGGAGGCAGCCCCTCAGCACAACCCCGGTCTGGGGGCCATGAATACACACCGGAGCCGCCTCTCGTCTGGCTGCAGAACGTTTTCACGTGGTCAGGACTCTTAAATTTATGCTTTCCCAGCTGGATGCTGAGTGATTTACCGCCCCTTTCTTCTCCCGCAGCTGAATTCCTTCCCTCCAGGTAGAAGTTGGAGTACCTGAGCTGCACAAAAGGCAACACGTGGCAGCCCTGAGTCACCGGGCTGCCCTTCTGCGCAGGGATTTTGGAGCGCTGGATGGGCTGCAGGGCCCAGACTGCGTGGAGCAAGGGGGAGGAGAGTCCTGGGGCAAGGATGGTGCTTGGAAAAAAAATCTCCTCGAAAATGGAGAAGGATCCTGCCTGATAGCAGAGGCCTGTTCAAAGTGACCTGGCTTTATATGGGCTGGATCAGAGCGGGTGGATAAGTGCTCCAGTGGGGCGGGAGAGCCTGTAGGCAGCTCCGGGAAGGCTCCACGGGGGAATTCTGGTCCTTCCAATGTTATCAGCGCTGCAGGAGCCGGGAGGCGCAAACACTCGGGGCTACACCGACCGCCCGGCCGGACCTTCCCACACACGGAGCACAGCGATGTTATCGCTGCTGCAGGTGAATGTGGAGCAGGATTACATCCCACACTTCCTCCTCGCTGCACCTCCGGACTCTGCCTGGCCTGGCTGCGCTTGTTCAAGCGCATCACCCTCTGCCACCCTCCTGTCTCTCCTGAGCCTCAGCCCTGGTGCTGTCCCCACTGCCACAGCGGGGCCATGGTCCCCCCCAGCAGACCTCCATGCAAAGCCTGCCTGACACCAGGGCAGTTTCCCATCGTAAAATCCCCTCCCGCTGAGCTTTAAAGTCCGAGAGCCATGCAGGACAGATAATGAGGCTCATCTTTTCCCAAGCAAACAAACACTGCCCGCCGCGGGAGGGGGGGACACCCACGCTGCCAATGGAGGCAGCTCTTTCGAAAGCCGACCAAATGGAAACCAGCGGTGCTCCCATGGTGGCTCTGCAGCTCGCAGCCCAGACTTCCCAAGCCCCAGCCAAAAAGGCTCTCCTACCCCGCAGGCTCCCAGCTCCAGCAAAGCTTTGGCATTTTTCATCTCTGCGTGGCTCCTCCAGCGTCCCGCTGTCCCCCCACCCCTGCACCTGGCTCCCACCTGCATCCCGCGGCCGGCGGTCCCATGCTGCTGGGTGGCCCCGGGCAGGGGCACCTCGGTGCAGGGACAGAGGGGCTGCCCCAGCTCCCAGCACACAGCCCCTGCCAGCTCAGCGGCCGCCAAAAACGTCACCCCGGCAACCCTGCGGGACACTGGCCTGGTTTTCCCTCCTTCGGGCAGAGAGGAGGGGTTGGAAACTCCGTCGGCTGCGGCCCAGGCGCGTCCCCAGCAGTGGCTCCGGGGCTGGCATGCGTGGCCAGGGCCCATGTGCCCCCTCGGCCCCGGCGGGACGGCTGGCCCCGCGCTGGGAGGGCAGCGTGTCCCCAGGCGCCGGCGGCCCGAGGAGCCGTGGGCCGGGGAGCCGCGGGAGCGGCGGGGGTGCCAGCGGGCACCGCGGGCTGTCACCAGAGCCTAGAAACGCGGCTTGTGCACGGCTGCCTGCAGAGGCTCCGGTGACCTGCTTAGTCCCGCTGCCACCACGCCGAGCGAGGAGCCTGGGGAGCAGGGGGGACAGAGGAATTGGGTCAGGGGGGCAGTAAAGGACAAGAAGGCGGAGGACAGTATTTGGCGGGTGTCCCTGCAGAAAAACAAAGGCTGAAGCAGGCAGAGGGAGCAGAAAACCACCGACGGGCAGGGCTGTCCCATCTGGGCCAATCCCCAAGGGGAGGCTGTGGCTGGTGCTGCCACTTTGATGTGCCATTTGTCCGTGCTAAAGCCACTTCCTCCCGGGGCAGCCTCCGGCCGTGAGTGCTCGGGACCACGGGGAGCAGCTGGTTTTGCATCTTGCTGCCACATCTGTTGCTCTGGCTCAGAAGTCTGTGTCTGCTGATGGCCCAGGACCTGCCAGGATGTCCTCAGGAAAGGGCAGCACCATGCCCTGCCTTCAGCTGACACGTCTGGCGAGGATGTGGAAAGGGATGACGTGAAAACCACCCCTCCTTTCCAGAGGTGAAGCACGCACGGTCACAAAGGTGGGCGTTTGGGAAGGACCCAGGGAGCACAGGCAGGGAACAATCGGAAATCCAGATAATCCCCCAGTGAGGAAAGTTGGCAGGCACAAGGGCTTGGCTGAGTCGGGGGCACGTTACCTGCCCGTGTAGGCGGGGGATGAGCTCAGCCAGGCTGGGGTGCGGGGCTGGGAGCGGGGCAGCACCACGCCCGGCCCCGGCAGCCAGAGCTGCCGGATGTGTTAGCGGGGGGCTGCAGAGGGCACGAGGTGTTCCAGGGGCGGCTGCAGACCTGGCTGGCGGCAGAAACGCTCCGGGAGCTGGAGCCCACCCGCACCCCACCCATGGATGCGAGGAGAATGAGAGGGGACAGCACGGATTGCTGAGGCCCAGCAAGGAGGTGAGCGGGGCCAGGGAACCACCACACCGTCACCTCCTGCCGCAGCAGGAGCAGGACAGGTTCCAGGTGGCACAGCCCACAGCCCTGAGCCCTGCACACAGAGCTGCTGGGCCGGGGACCCCAGCCCTGGCCACATCCCGGAGCCGCTCCCGTGGAGAGCTCCCATCTGGCGGATCACGACGTGACAGAGCTGGCCGGGCGCGCTCCCAGGCTGGACATTGTCAATGAAATTGCCGCGAGAGAAGGGCAAGTGACAGCTCTGCGGAGCCAGCAGAGACACGGCCACTCAGTCAGCAGAGGCACAGCTGGGAGCTCACCCCTACACACAGTGACCTCCTCCCCGGGGAAGGGTGAGGGGGACCAGAGGAGGGACCCCCCCTTCCTTTCCCAGAACTGGGGAGCCCCGTGCGGTGCCGGCAGGGACAGAGCCAGCCCCAGCTCCCCGGTTCACACGCATCGTCCCTGCCCTCTGCCCGCACCCCTGGGCAGTGCCTGCTCCCTCCCACACAGCCCTCCCAGCGGACAGGGCACCTGGGATGTCCGGGCAGCCCCCGCTCCCTCCCGGCTTTCTTCGTGACTCATCCACTCCAGAGGAAAACCAATACTTCAGCACACATCAGAGAAAGGAGCGGGAGAAGTATTCCATGGGAAAGGGGACGCGGCGGATGCTTCTCGCATGCCTCATCCCAGCGGCTCGCCCTCGGTTCCCTGCCTCTCGGTCGGCTGTGGGAAATGGCACTTGTTTCCCTTCCCGCTCGGCAGTCACGGGCCAGCACTGCAACAGGAGGAGGGCAGAGCTCTGCAGCCACCTCAGAGCTCGGGGCACCCACACCCCAGGTGCGGGGTGCAGGTTTGGTCCCCCCAAAGCTTCCAAGGGATCCGTTGGAGCTGGGCTGGGGAGCATCTGCAGCGATGGAGAGGATGAAGGTGCCCCATCCCACTGCTCATCCTGCCCCAAACCCCCATCCCTCTGCAGGGCTGGGGCTCGCTGGAAACTCAGGAAGGTTGGGAGAGCTCCCAAAGCCTTCTGTGATGCCTGAATTGCTCATGCAAGGGAGGAGTCCTTCTCCTCCCACACTAGAACACTCCGGCTGCCAGCTCTAGCCCCTCCACATGCCTCCTGTGGCCAGTGGGGGCTATCCACAGCCTCCAGGTCCTGGCTGGGATGCGTTTCCCAGGATCTCCCTCCTTTCCATGGACGGTGCCCCTGCCACCTTTCTGTTTTCCCCCCAAAGTGCAATTCAATTCAATTCAATTCAATTCGAATCATCACCGACTGCCTTCCCTGCTGGCTGTGCGCCGGGGCCAGCAGGCACAAAGCAGGGAAACGCATCTGGATTCCTGCTTCCCCTCACCAGCCCTTCCAGAGAGACCACTTGAAAAGCAGTTCATTCTTAACTGGAGTGAAAGAACATGTTCCTCCTCCTCCCTGCATTGACAGACAGGTGCTTGCTCAGGGAAGAGCCTTGAAATCCAGCCAGCCAAGACAAGGGCTCCAGGAGGGACTAACGGGGCTGAGCCCAGGCTGTCACTTGGGGGACAGCCCTGAGAGTGTCCCTGTCACCTTGGCAGGCACAGCGCTGGCGTGGCTGGCCCTGGCCTCACAGGGAGCTGGGTGTGGACAGGACTCAGGCTGCAGTGCAGGTGGTGGCTGCATGAGGATGAGGGAGCAGCAGTGCCCCCCCCCGGGGATGCTGTGGGTGGTGGAACACACCTGTGCTTTCCCTGTGTGCAGGTAACACAGAGGAAACAGCCCCGAAATGGAAGATCCTGGCATGTTCCTGCTGCTTCCTTGGGGATTGTCCCAGCAGCCTTGAGGCTGTCACCTCTTCTCTCCCAGGCTGCACTCGGCACCTCCTCTCCAGAGGAATAGTCAAGTTTGACTCATCTGGAAAAAAAAAAAGAAGAGAAAAAGAGAAATCAATGTCCTTTGCTCCAGCAAGACTCAAAATAGGAGCTGTTTCCTCCCTGGGAAAAGGAAATTCCCAGCTCCCCACTGAGGACTGGACTGCTCCAGGCTGCTCAGCAGCTGGATGAGGTTCTGCCCCTGTTCCCTGTGCCAGGAGGCACAGGCTCCCTTCTGGGGAGGGGGAATGGCCCCAAGGAAGGGTTGCTCCTGTGAGGATCCCCATGCTCGAGGGGGATCACCTAGGACAGGACCTGACCATGCTCCTGCTGACCATCAGTGTCCCCATCCTGGTGTTGGCCACTTCCAAGCTGTCCAGGACATTTAGCTTATCTCTCCAGGATAACCTCACCAGGATTTCTGTTCCAATTGAAGAGCCCTTCCCACCCTGAGGGAAAAGAATGGGTGGGAGTGTGAATGCCCCCAGAGGAAAGCCCTGTCACTGTGTCCATCCCACCCCTGTCACTGTGTCCATCCCACCCCTGTGCACCCATCCCACCTCCCTGCAGAGGACCAGCTGAGCTGGTCACCACTGGTTTGAGCACGTTTGGTAGGACAAGCCTCTAGCTTGCTCCTAGTCCTCTCGCTTCCCTGTCTATATCTGACTTGATGTGTTTTTTCAGCTTTCCTGTTCTTCTGGGAGACCTTCCAATTGCCCTATTTGCTCTTTGCTCCATGTTTTACTCAGACTCTCTTTTTTTTTTTTTTTTTTTCTGGCACTGGCCTGGTTTGTTGTTTTTGGGGGGGGTTTTCCTACACATTTCCTCATTTTCAGAGCAGATCCAAAATAGCACCTTTTCTTTTCCTGGTGGTTCTCAGCCTGTTTCTGGGGGATCATATACTGCATTCAAAAGTTTTATCCTTATGTCTCATTCCCCGACATTTCAATCCAGTCTGCAAGTTGAAGTGTCCCCTTATTACAGCCTCCCCTGAAATCTCTGAGTAGCTGGTTTAGGTGTCTGGTGTTGGGGTGGGAGCACATTTAGGTTTGCCCTTGCTCTCTTGTCCAGACAAAGAATCATGGAATCATAGAATTCCAGCATGGTTTGGGTTGGAAGGGACATTTAAACACCATCTCATGGGCAGGGACACCTTCCTTCCACCAGACCAGGTTGCTCAGAGCCCCGTCCACCCCGACTTTGAATGTTCCCAGGGACAGAGCATCCACCACCTCCCTGGGCAATCTGTGCCAGTGTTCCACCAGCCTCACCCTAAAAAAATGCTGCTGCTGCCTTGTATCTGATCTAAATGGACGCTGCTTTAGTCACGCACCGGCTGCTCTGCTGGCACTGCAGGAGGTGGATTCGCCTCCCATATTTATTGCAGTTGTGCTGTTTGTTCTCCTGCTGCCATGTTCAGAGGTGAACCTGAGCTGCATTTCCCACCTCAGTCCCACCATGCCCTCTCCCCCAGCCGCCTGCTGCTGGTTTAAATCCCCTTTGTCACTGCAGTGGTCAGTGCCCTGTGCGAGTCCCTTGCATCCCAAGATGTGCTACAAGTCCAACCATAGCTAAACACCCGCTCCCTGACCCACTGTCTCACCCCCACCCTGAGATTCCAGCTCTCCAGGTGTTCCCTGGGTCTCACCCCTGGGAATGGTGGGGTTTTCCTGGGCACCAGTGTCTGGATGTAGCCGCCAGGTCACCTCTGATGCTCACACGGTGTGGCACCAGCAGCCTCCGTGCTGGGGTCGGATCATTTCTCGGGAGGTGTGCGAAGCCAGGGAGCATCAGGACATGCTCATGGGCTTCCCTGTGGCACACAAAGCCCCTGTCCCCAGGCACCGCTTCCCCCAGAGAGCCTGACCTGCTGCCTAACCCTGCAGATGAGCAAACTGGGCCATTTTCTCCCAGCACTTACAAGCTGCCTTTGGCTCATCTTCACTTGCTCAGCAAACGCCCCCGAACAGGTCAGCACTTTCTTCACAGCAAAGCTATGCGAGGAATTTCTCTCCTAAGGCAGCTGGACCCTTTCCAAAGAAGGAGAGCTGCCAAATTCCCACCCCCCAACCCCCAGCAGCGAAACAAGGTGCAAATTTGGCTCCTGGAGGCTTTCTGCTTGCTTCCACTTCTGCCCTTGTTGTCTGCTGGAGCTGGGGAGGAAGGGGCCCTCTCCACTCCCCTCCCGTGCCGGGGTTGTGTCCCAGGGAAAGGGCTGGTTCTGTCCCAGAGAGAACTGGAGGTGTCAGAGCTCTCCCCAAATGCAGCAGGTAGAAGGCACAGGTGTGGGTTTGCAGCTCCCTGTGCTCCCCTCGTGGTGCCTGCTGGGCAGTGGGCACCTCTCTGCTCCTGCTGTGCTCCAGAGGGCTGGGGACTCTTGGGCAGTTGCCTCCTGTGATTTATTTATTTTTTCATCTCCAATTGCTTCTCCATACTTCCTGCTATTTACGAGCATGGCTGTTGCTGCAGGAAGGAGGCTGCCTGTCTGGGCTGTGGGTTCACGGTTTTTCTGCCTTCCACTCCCCCTCCCCAAGGCCTCTGCAGAAGGTGCAGCTCCCCCACCCCTGCCTGGCCCCCAGCCCCTGGCAGTAATTGGCTTTCTGGCACATCACCCCGGCAGCACAGCTGGACACTCATCTACTTCATTTCTCTGGCTACAATTCATGGGTGGGAAAGCTGGGGCTTTTCTCTGATGCCCATCTGCTGGGAAGGGGAAAGAGCATCTCCAGGGGGTGAGACCCCTCTGTGCACATCCACATCCCAAGTGCCAAGGACCCCAGGAGAGCACATGAGCAAGTCAGCCTTGGGCAGCCGGTGACCCTTTCCAAAGCTCAGCGACCCAGGTGCTCCTGGATTTCACAGGAGCAAAGGTACCAAGTGTTGTGGGTACTCTGGGCTCTGGCAGAACCTCTTTACAAACACGGTGCCTGGCTCTTCCCCCTTTCCTGAACCAGCAGGTCACCCCCAAAAAAGCCCATAAATTCCTGTCCACACAGGAGAAGGTTACAGGGAGCTGGCCACGACCAGCCATGAGGATGGACACCACCACCCCCATGCAGCTCCCTTCAGCCCCAAGCAGAGCTGTGCCCTCGAGGCACTCACTGCTCCCCTCTCACACCGTGGGCTGCCCCGTGCTGGGTCCCTGAGGGCACTGCTGGCCTCACCTGGGGTCCCCACCCACACATCCTTCAATCACAGCCCCAGGCACCTCAGCTTGGCCCTGGCTGAGCTCAGGGAGGGTGTGTTTATTGATGCCTCTGCCCCCAGGTGGACCTTGCACCTGTGCAACAGATAGCTTATCTCAGCTGCTGCTTCCTGCATGGCCCTTCTGCTGCTGTGGCAGTCAGCTTGCTCCTTGCCTCCCAAAGGATGCCAAGAGAAGGACCTCTGGCACCTTCCAAGAGCACCTTCACTGGCACCCTGTCTATTTTCCGCCAGGGACCCTGCCCAGCTGGCTGCACCCCCCCCCGCCCCGCCCCGGGGACGAGGTCGACTGGGCACCCTGGCCTCCTCTTCCTCGCATCCGCCACCCACGGCACTGCAGTGGGATAGCGGCTCCTGGGAATTGTCCCCGCTCATCCTTTGGTGGGATTGCCCTGCCCTCTGCCGATCTTCCAGCACATGGGCAGGACACAAGCGGCGCTTCCTGGCTGGGAGAGTGGTTGTGGCCATCTCCAAGGACGAGTTTCTCAGGGATGCCCACGCAGACAAGCACGTTCGCACAATCTGGAGTCAGGACTGGATACGGAGGACGTCGCGCTGGTTTGAAAGCCAGCCCAAGATGTAAAATGGGAGTTTTTCCCAGCGGAACACACGGCCGGATCACTCCCCTGGCCGCCCTGCGCTAACACGCTGCACCTGTAGTGCCGTCGGTGCTCACCCGGAGCCAGCACTGAGGCACACCGCGAAGTGCCCGCTCGCGGTTTAAAAGGAGGGGAAAACATATCCCTAGCAAAGCTTTCAGTGAATTTTAATAAGACTGAAAAGCCAGGGTTTGATCCTGGAGAGGCAGTGGCCATGAACGTGAGTTTATCAATGGGGCGATCGTGTTCATCCAGAGGAATCTGCACTGTGGGCGTGCGTTGTTTTGAGGATGGCCCTGTACAGACACCCCACCAATCCCACCCTGAGCATCCCCGGCAGCGCTGTCCAAACTCTCCTGGAGCTCTGGCAGCCTCGGGGCCGTGCCCATTCCCTGGGGAGCCTGGGCAGTGCCCAGCACCCTCTGGGGGAAGAACCTTTCCTGATATCCAGCCAAAACCTCCCATGGCACAGCTCCAGGCATTCACTTGGGTGCTGTCACTGATCACAGAGAGCAGGGATTGGAGCTGTCCCTCCACTGCCCCTCATGAGGAAGCTGCAGACCCCAATGAGGTCTCCCCTCAGTCTCCCCCTTCAGGGTTTTCTTTTAGTCCCAAAGGGTGAGACTGCAACCTCCACACCTCTCATCCTACAGGACAGAGACAAAAATCATCTCAGGAAAGTCATCTCATTTGTAGCACAACACGACCCAGAAGGTCTGAACTTTCTTAGCAAATGGTGGGGATACTGGGTGCTCCTGCCACACTCCACCCTGTGATCCCAGTCCCGATCCAAGCAGTTTCTTTGGAGCGGTGGTGCAGGCACCTGCTGCCTTCAGAGTTAAAAGGGGACACAGTGTGGGTGAGTTGCGACGCCTGCTGTGGGTCACCACGTTCACATATCACCAGCAACTGATCAATTAACCATCCGTCAACAATAAGGGCAAACAAGCAGGCAGTAATAACCAGCACCAGATCTTCCTGGGTCATAGGCACAGCACCAAGATGGGTTGGCAGTGGATCCTTATCATTGCTTGGTACGGGCTCATCACCCTTTGGAATCCATTAGGGCAGAACACTCTGATTTTGGGGCTCCCATATGTCCCGCAGTGGTTATGGAGGGTAAGACCTGTCTGTGCCAGCCGTGTGTCCCAGTGGGGTCAGAGACATCGGCGTGTCTTTCATTCCTGCAGAGCTCCTCCAGAGCTGCCCCACTGCAGGGCAGCTGGCTGGGCTGGGCTGGGGGAGGCCCTGGGGCAGGGGGCATTGTGTGCAAGGGCCCTTTGTGACACGGTGGGCACTGTGGGAAGGAATGTGGCCGCGTGTCACAGGGCCCTCTGTAACACACCAGGCCACAGCAGGCTGCGTGCTGGTGGCCACAGTGTCCACAGGAGGCAGTGGGACAGGGTGGTCTGCAAGGAGGCCCTGTGCAGCCACCTTGTTCCTTGTTGTCCCCAGGCTTTAACCATTTTTTTTCCATGTGCCCTTAGGGACAGATCTCGGCGGGACAGGGGAGAGACCCTCCAGCACGGCCTGGAGAAGAAGGAGGATGCAGGACCTGACATCAGACTGACCACACGGCCAACGCTGACATCACACCCACTCAGAGCATGGCAAACATGAAGGCTTCTGCTCCCAACCTGGATTTTTTTGAGGAGGCAGTTGTCTCTCACGCACATGAAGTAAGCAGCCTGTGGCCAGGGCTGGGTTCCCCCCAGAACTGTGTGGCTCCTCAAGCCTGGTCTGCTGGGCCCCCTCAGCCTTTGAGGCCATCACAGCATGGTGGGAAGGGAAGCACTTCTCAGAGGAAGCTGGAGAAGTTGCTGCTCTGGCAGGTCTCCAGCTCTCCCTGTGCCTCCTCCAGGTGCCGGACTTTGTGAGGAACATGCACCACAGGCTCGTGTCCAAAGTGCCTCCAGATGACAGGACGTTCATGGACATCCTGAGACTGACTGATGCACACCCCACTGATGTTGCAGTGACCCTCCTGCGCTGTGCCCCATCGTGTGACAGGTACAGGGGCCACCTGCCTTGAGAGCTCAGGGCTCACCAGCCCTTAGGGCCCATCGCCCTCTACAGCCTGTCCAGTGGGGTCTGCCAGACAGGCAGAGAGCTCCAGGACCCACCAGGCCCCCTGTGTCCCAGCCATGGCATGTCAGCCCCCCAGCCTGCTGCCATGCTCCCTCCCTGCCCCTCAGGGCGCTGTGGCTCTGTCACCTGGGCCCCCACAGCTGCCCAGGCCATGGTGCTGTGGCTGAGATCCTCCTGACAGAGCTCTGGTCCCACAGAGCTGCTTCAAGGATGTGGAGGACCATAGCCTCATCAGGAACAGTAGTGGAGAAGGTGCTGCCAACACTGCTCTGTGTGCTGGAGGACTGGCCACTGCATAGCATGTCCACCTCTGATGGGGACGACACAGGTGTCTTTGCCCTGGCTGTGAGTTTCTGGAACTGGCCTTTGCTCGCCCCCAGGTCGCCACTCCAGCAGCTCCCGATCCTCCTTCCCCNCCCGCCAGCATCAACAGGTGCTCCATCCCATTTCTCCCGTGTTCCCAGGGCAGGAGCCAGCACTCCCAGCGTGACCTGGGCTTTGCTCTGCCCACAGGTTCGCAGTGCAGACCCTGGAGGCCCTGCTCCGCCATCTGCGGTGCCTGGATTTACTGGTGGCAATGCATCGCAAGCGTGGCTGGGAAACGCTGNTGTCAGCGCATGGGATTTGCCAGAGGAGGTCAATACATTCTGGAAGGGATGCCAGGAGGAACACGGCCTTCCCGCCAGCATCAACAGGTGCTCCATCCCATTTCTCCCGTGTTCCCAGGGCAGGAGCCAGCACTCCCAGCGTGACCTGGGCTTTGCTCTGCCCACAGGTTCGCAGTGCAGACCCTGGAGGCCCTGCTCCGCCATCTGCGGTGCCTGGATTTACTGGTGGCAATGCATCGCAAGCGTGGCTGGGAAACGCTGCTCAGTCCTGACACCCACCACTATGCCGTGGGACTGCTGGCCAGGTGAGAGCCCCTTCTCCCCAGTGCCCCCGACATTTGTGCCCTGTGCCCTGGGTGCCCCACATGGTCCCCGTGGTCGTGGGCCAGAGGGCCTTGTCGGCGAGGGACGGCTGAGCTGACCGGGAAAGGCTGGGCGAGGAGGGCGCCCAGGAGCAGCCGCCTCCCAAAGGGCCCAGGTCCCCTTGCAGGGTGGTGGGGAAAGACCAGACCTGTGTGAGTCTGTCCTGGGAGAGGTTTGCTCCCTGGCTCAGGATCTTAGTGCCTTGTTCTGCCTTCCAGGGAGATGCGCCGTGCCTCGAACCCCTTGTGTTCCTGCATTGCGCTCCGCCTGCTGGGGCTGCTCAGCACAGAGGAGCTATGCTGGGATCTGCCTGCCCTGGCGTTCCTTGTGGAGGTGAGCCTGACGGCCAGCGCTGCCTCGCTGAGCTGCCTCCCAGCTCTCTGGCCTCTCGTAGCTGCAGCTGCCTGGGCCGGTGCCTGCGCCCTGCGCTGCTGCCTGAGCCCAGCCCTGTGCAGTTCCAGATTCCTGCCAGCCGGCTCCCCTGTCACTGCCCTGTGCCTTTCAGGTCCTCGAGTGCCATGACATGAGGGAATGGAGTGACAGTGTCCTGGAGATCATTTCAAAGCGCCTGCAGAGTGAATCCAGGGAAAAGCGTCGCCTGGCACTCAGAGGCCTTGTGGCACTCAGCAAAGATCCCTCGATGGTGAGAAGGGGGCAGCCGCTGAAGCTGCGCTGGCAGCGTGGGGCTGGGGAACGCAGTCCCTTGGGCGTGGCTGGGCTTTGGGCGCTGAGGCAGCTGCTCCCAGCTCTCCTGCCTCCCGGCTCAGCTGCCCGAGTGCTTCGGGAAAGGCCTTTGGCTTCTGGGCCCTGCGCCTGCAGGGTGGGGTTGCAGCACCAGAGTGGCGTTGGTGGTGCAGCCGCTCATAAAGGACTTGGACACAGGACTTGAAGAAATACTAAATAAGTCTGCTGATGATACTAAATTGGGAGGAGCTGTTGACGCCCTTGAGGGCAGAGGCCCTGTAGAGACAAATTTGAGGGCTGGGCAATCACCAACCATATGAAGTTTAACAAGGGCAGGTGCCAGCTTCTGCACCTGGCACGGGCAGCCCGGCTGTGTGTCTAGAGCAGGGAATGAGAGACTGGAGAGCTGCACTGTGGAAAGGGACCTGTGGGGATCCTGTGATGGTGAGTAGGAGTCAGCAGTGCCCTGGCAGCCAGGAGGGACATCTGGGGTGCATCAGGCACAGCATCACCAGCCAGGCCAGGGACGGGATTGTCCTGCTCTGCTCTGGGCTGCCGTGGCCTCACCTCGAGTGCTGTGTGCAGTTTTGGGCACCATAATGTAAAAAAGACATGAAGCTATTAGAGATTGTCCAAAGGAGGACATGAAAATAGTGAAGGGTCTAGAGGGGAAGCCATAGGAGGAGTGGCTGAGGACACTTGGCTTGTTCCAGCTGGAGGAGACTGAGGGGAGACCTCAATGCGATCTGCAGCTTCCTTGCGAGGGAACGGGAAGGGCAGCACCAATCTCTGCTCTCTGGTGACCAGCAACAGCACTCGAGGAACAGCCAGAGCTCCCTCAGGAGAGGTTTAGGTTGGGTATCAGACAAAGGTTCTTCCCCCAGAGGGTGCTGGGGCACTGCCCAGGCTCCCCAGGGAATGGGCACAGCCCCGAGGCTGTCAGAGCCCAAGAAGTGTTTGGACAGCGCTCCCAGGGATGCACAGGGTGGGATTGCTGGGGTGTCTGTGCAGGGCCAGGGGTTGCACTTGATGATCCTCGTGGGTCCTTCCCAACTCAGGACATTATAGTTCATGGCTTCACTGTGCAGCATTGTGTTCCACACAGGCCGAAGGCATCCGGAGTCTGACACAAAACCTCATGGACCTACTGCAGGATGCAGATGGAGAGGTGGTTTCGCTGATCCTCTCTGTATTCCTGAATGAGCTCCAGGACAGAGCCACCCTAATATCCAGTCCCACTGCCCTGCAGCTTGCTGAGGTGCTCCAGCCACTCTTTGACAATGTAAGGCTTGATGCCCCCAGCCACAGCTACTGGGTGCCTCCTGGACACTTTGTGCCCAGGGGATTTTCAGGCCCACGCGCAGGTGGGCCTGGAGAAACCTTTGCTGGTTCTTTTCCTCTTCCTTTCCAACAGGACAACAGCCAAGTGCAGCTGCTCTCCATTCGCCTCTTCCGAGAGGTGATGGAGCTGGTAATGGACAAGGGAAAAAAGCCCCTGAAGGCGCACGTGTGCCAGAGCCTGCTCCCGCTCTTTTTCCACTGCCATGATGAGAACCGGCATGTGGCAGAGGTGAGGACTCGTGGGCTGCTGGGGTCCCCCGGGAGGGAGCTCGGCTGCCTCCCGCCCTGGCACCTGGCGGGCTGCAGCCTCCTCCTGGCTTTGCTTGGCACAGGGACGCGGGTCCTGTGCCCTGGGCTGTGGTGCCATCTCCGGGTCTCTGCTGCTCTCCAGGCCTCCCAGGAAACACTGCTTTCTGCGCTAAGGTTCCTGAAGAGGAGGCGTCTGAAGCAGGTGGTGAAGAAGGAGCAGCCATGGAAGTTCAGTGAGCGCCTGGTAAGGACAGCCTGGAAGCCTCAGCCGCCACCTGGAGAAGCCCCCTGCCCGCGGTGCCCAGCGTGTGGGGCTGGCAGCTGTGCCCCTGCCCAGTGCTGCAGCCAGGGGCGCCAGCCTGCGCCCCAGACGCTGCTCCCGTCCCTGGGCTGCGCAAGCTCTTCTCCAGGCTCCTCTGGCCCCGAGCCGGGTGCCGATGGAGCCCCGGGCCTGCTGGGCTGTGGGGCGGGGCGGCACCGCGGCTCCCCGGGCAGCACCCGGCCCTCGGCCCCCTCCAGAGCCCGGCGCCAGCGGCTGCTGGCCGGGCCTCGGGGCTGTGCGGGGCAGGGAAGGCCAGGGCTGGGCGCAGGGAGCGCCCGGCCGAGGGGCTGAGCCCGCGCCAACCCTTCCCTCCTGGCGCTCTCCCCAGCTGGAGGATGACAGGACCAGAGCAGCCGAGCACCTGCGCCAGGCCCTGCTGTACCTGGACAGCCCGCAGGAGCCCCTGCGAGAGGCGGCCGTCAGGTTCATTGGTGAGCCACGAGACCAGGATCCTTCCCTGTCCTGCCACAGCAGGATCCGGGCCAGGGTCCGTGACAGGCTCTGTGTTCCCAGGGATCGCAGGGCGGTACGTGAGGCAGCGGCAGGAAGAGCTCTGGCTCATCTACAAGGGTGAGTGCAGCACGGCTGTCAGCGGAGGCTCTCGAGGGGGAGCTGCAATCCCTGCCCCGGCCGCGGAGGGCTGTGCTCCCTGTGCGGACGAGGGGCGGCGTGGGCAGAGCACAGAGAGCTTTCAGGGGCACGGTGGGCATTGGTGGCCAGCACCTTCAGGCTGATCCCCTTGGTCCCTGCTCCCTGCTGGCCATGGCAAGAGCAGGCTGGGATGGCCCTGGCAGGGGGGTCTCCTCGGGTCCCTGCAGATCCAGAATCTGACCGTGGCTTTATTCCTCTCTGTTTCAGCCCTTCAAGACCTGACTTATGACGTCAGCCCTGCAGTCTCAAGCTTGGCATTTCAAACCCTGCAACTTTTAAGAGCTGCACAGAGAGCTCCGTACTCTCCAGGTTTCAGAAGGTGCAAGACCACTTGCAGAAGGCTGGGGAGTAGGAAGCCTCCTCTGTGTGGCAGCTTGTGTAAATCTATGAAGAACTAATCCCAGGAGCTCTGTCTGCTCAGGCCACCATTCTTCATAGATTAGTTCTGCAGGGAAGACCTCATGTCATGGAAATATGAAATAGCTGTTGTCATGCACAGAGGTCCAGGAGCTTTCTTTTGGTGCCCAGTAGCCGCAGGGCACAGGGGAAGAGGGGAAAAAGGGTGCTTGTGCTCAGCAAGACGCCCGGGCGTGCAGTGTGGAAGGGAAAATGGCCAGAAGCCCCTTGGCCTTTGGCGGTTGTGCTGAAGCCTTGACGCTGCCGACAGAGCGGGTGGGCAGGGGCCAGAGCTGCAGGGATCCCTGCGAGACTGGTGACTGGAGATGGGCACGAGCCCTGTCCCAGGCAGGAGCCGCCATCTGTGTCCTCCTGCCCGTGCGTTGCTGGCTGGATTGCCGAGGGCTCCGAGGTGCCTCTTGATCCGGCCCCTCTGGAGCTCCGTCGGGGCCGCGCCGCTGCCGGGCAGCTTGGCCGGGCTGGGGGAGAGCCTGAGGGGCCAGGGCGGTGGGAGGCCGTGAAGGGATGAGGTGCTGCGGAGTCCCTGACGGGACAAGGCAGCGGGAAGGCACGAGGGGGATGCGTGAGGGAGTGGGTGGCAGGAGGCTACAAGGGGACAGGAGGCCGGGGTGGTGGGAAGGCCTGAGGAATTGGGGGTCAGAGGCCTCCAGGCAGCTGCCCTGTTCCTGCCACCCGGCTGCTCTGGCGCTTCCCCAAAGCGTCTCCCAGGCCTGCGGCAGAAGCCCTGGAGGCCGGGCCTCAGCAGGAGGGTGGGGGCACCCCCGAGGTGCCCAGGCTGGGCTGGCTGGGGACAAGGAGGGCAGGGGGGCCCTGCTGGGGCACGGCCACTGGCTGCTGCCAAAAAGGGGCAGTGGGCAGAGGCAGGGCTGGCGGCCAGCCCGGGCCCCCGCGGCTGCCCAGGCCACGGTGCTGTGACCGAGGCCCCTCTGACACAGAGCTCCGGGCCCGCACAGCTGCTGCCACCATGGGGACAGCGGCGATGTCTCCTCGAGCAGGGCGGCCGAGTCGCTGCTGCCGAAGCGGCTCTGGACACCACAGAAACAGCAGCAGAGTGTGCGCAGGAACAGCAGGAGCACGAATGGCGGCACCTGCTCAACAAGGCATCCGCACCAGCCGGGATGGCAAACGGGGGGATACTGAGGGCACAGCGGCACGTGGCTTGGCAAAAGGCTTCAGCAGAGTTGGCCACAATGGCTTTCTCTTGATTTCCCAGTCTGAAATGAGCAGGCAGAAGAGCTGAGTTTTCACTCATTTTTTGAGTCATTACTGAAGTTCATTTCCAGCTGTCTTAGACACTTTTGAGAACAGACCCTTCTGCCAGACATGACACAGTCGGTGAATTGCAGGCGTATCTCAGCTGTAGCTGGAGGGGACGGGCTGGGGGAGATGGAAGCAGACATTTTGCCTATACTCGGTTTCCTGAGACAGTGCTTAGAGTGCTCTGCTGTCATGTCAAATCAGAGATGCCACGAATGGTTCACATCATTCCCCTCTTTCCAAGAGGGCCATGTGCTGTCTTCTCTTATATTCACTTTTTAAGGTTCTCCTCAGCCACAGATGTAAGGAAGACACAGAAGCTTGGGAAAGGCCACCTAGACTTTACAGTCTGCCTTCAAGAGAAGGGAGAAGGGCTTCGTGCAGCTTGGAGCTTTCCTTTACCCTCTCTGTTTTTCCTCTGGTGTTCCTCTGGGAAGCATCGAAGAGCCTTCGTAGAGGCTGTTCCAGAGCAACATCAGGGAGCATTTGGCTATTTCCAAACAGATAACCCCAGAGGAGTAGGTGCTATGAAATCAATTAATAGCCCCCAGAGTGAAGGTGATGCCTTTGGTGAGATTTTCAGGCCAAGGCACACGTGTGGCATTTAACCCTGGAGATCTGACTGCATTCCCAGGGATAACGGCAGGTCTTAGGGCTGAGGGAACTTTGCCTCAGGGCAAAAGCTCATGGGGAAAAACCAATCAATTAGCATCAAACTCTTGTGCCACTCTCTCAGGCCCCTGCACACGTCTCACCCACCGGTCTTTGCTATAAACCCCTGGGGCTCAGTTCTGCCTGCTAGGGTGGAACGGCGCGTTCCCGGGGATTTCAAGCACATCCAGTACAACGTGAACTCTAGGAAACAGTACAAGGGAAGCACAGGAAGGGCTTTGGGACCCTGCGTGAGGTGGGAGAAAAAAACCACTTCTGCAGAAACAAAGGATTAAAAACCCATAAAGGGCTTCAACTGCAGCTTGGGAAAATACCATGTTTAGGACACAGAAGAAGACATCATAAATAAAAACCTATTTCTTCACAGAAACCCAAACCAGCTTCCTTTGCAGTACAAAGCACATTTTAAATGGCTATTTCGACAAAAATGCCAGCATTTTTCCTGGAAACAATAAACACTCAAATGAACATTCATTGCATTTGAAACCCAGTTTCCTCTCTGCTTTTGTTTTTTAAAGGAAAATGTTGGCTAGCCCTGCCAGTCCTGTGTATAATATACACATCTTCCAAACACAGAGAGCAAAGTGCTGGCTGCAAATCAGAATTTTCCCTGCTAAGTGGACCTCGGAATCATGGAATGGTTAGGGTTGGAACAGACCTTAGACATCATCCGAGGTAAGGCAGAGACAGAATGCACCTGTCACCCCCAGAAACGCTTTCCCCCAGGCTGTGGTTCAAAAGCACCAAAACTCTTCATTCCCATGAAATCCAAGCAGCTCTCCAGAGTGACAGAAGGCAGGTTTGGATCAGGTATTAGGAAGAGATTCTTGGCTGCCTGGGTGGCGAGGCACATCCATCTCTCCCCCAGCCACCTTGCAGGGAAATGCCTGGTGTCGCCGCTGTCAATGTCACCGTGTGTCAGGACAGCGACAAAACCCAAACAAGCAGAACAACCGGCCTGCTGACAAGATTATCCACAAACCCCAGAGTCTGGAATTGCCTCCGGCAGCGGCTTGCCCAGGGTCTAGTGCAGACAGGGAGACCTGCCCGTGTCACAGCTCGTTAGCGCCGTGGCTCCCAGAGGGAAGGCTGCCCCAAGCTGCTGTGCTGCTCCCTGTGATTCCAGATGAAGCCTGTGGGTCGCTGCTTCCAACCACACAGGGACGAGGAGGGAGCGGAAGGGAAGCTCGGGGGACAGATGCTGGGGCTGGGCAGGCTCAGCCACTGCGGGAGACAGCAGGAGTTTTAGGGACTGAAATCCCAGCAAATGTAGAACAAAGCATAGGATGATGGTTATGTTCTCACCGATGGAAGGATTTTCACGGGGAGCTGCACTCCCAGGGAGTGGGAAGAGCTGTTCTTTTACAAAAATCCCACTGTCTCGCCCATAACTATGAGCAGGTTCTTGCTAGGGGCTGGTGCCACAGGGGAAAACTGAGGGCCCTTCGTGTTGAATGAAACCCTCAGTTCCCTCTAGACAGGTCCTTAAAGATAAGGTGTTGCTATTGTGCAGCCTATGTGGGACACATGGGCTGATTTCCCATCGCAGGACTCTGCCTCCGAAGACAGACATAAGGCAGAAGCTACAATATAGCCCACCCTTTGCATGTCACACACACCACGNGGAGCAGCAGAATGGCTGTGCTTGTTACAGGGACTGCACCAGTGACACAGGATGGCAGTAGAATCACAGAATCAGGGAATCACTGAGGCTGGAAAAGCCCTCCAAGATCCTTGAGCACAACCACTGCCCTAGCGCTGCCAAGCCCATCACTAAACCATGCCCGCAAAGAGCCCCGTGCCCATTCTGGGTTGCCCACCACCCACTAGACAGTAAAAATTATGTTCTCTTCTCATATTCCAATTAAGTTACGAGCACCCAGCTGGATTCACAGTTTCTCAGAATTCAGAAGGATGCTTTTGGTCATTAAGAATATGCTTTGAGGTCATGAAATTTGAAGTTCAGAGGGACATACGTGGTCCTCACAGTTGTGATGTTAACTCATGCACGTCCCACGGAGCACAAAAACATGCACAGCCAAGGAGTTTTAAGTCTCCTATCTTGCTGTTTTTCCTCAGCCACTTTCAGAGAGGCTCTGGGGAAAAACCCAAAAAACTCCTTCATTCTTTATTTCCTTTTCCTATTTAAAAAATTTGGCTTTGGCATCCAGTAAGATTTTGTAGTTCTGAGCACTTTGCCTTCTACCTAAGCAAAGTCCCTGCCCTTCAAAAAGAAGATAAATTCAATTACAAAGTAGTCAGCCCTCCCCTTCGACCCAAAACCCACAAGCAGACTTGTCACCATTCCTTTTTGTGTCTCCAGAAATCCTCAGCGTTTGGTTTCCCGATATTTCCACGCAGCCAAGTGAGCTGTTAGCATCCGGAGAGCCGGTCCCGGAGCGGCACAGCTGAGTCCCAGCACTGGCCAAACACTGGGAAACGCCCTCAGCCCCAAGGATCAGGATAACCAGGGGGAAGAGCAGAGCCAAGGCTGTCAGAAACAAGGCAACTCTCGTTTCTTAAAGATTAAAAATGTTTATTAAAAACAGAATGATTAAAATTAAAAATCCGGGATCAAAAAAATTAAAACCCGGGTCCCGCAGCGATTAGAAACCACTAGTGCCGAACCGGCTGGTGCCCAGAGCAAGGAACCCACGGCACTGGGGTGATTCCAGCTAGCCTGGAATCTGAAATATTATAAATATCTCTGTAAAGAGATACAGAGACCTGAGACCCAGTGCCGAGTGCCTGCAGCCGGTCTGAGGCAAAACAAAAAGCCCGCCTCCTGTCTGGGGACTTCCTGGTCCCGCCCCATGGTCCCGGCTGATTGGTGGAGTTCCGAAGTGACGTCATGTCCCTCCGCCAATGGCTCGCTTAGCTGCTAGGGGACAGCTGTCACTCAGCCGTAAGGCGGGAAAAGTCCTCATTAGGATTCCAGGTTTCCATGGAGCCCAGGGGCGGGGCAAGGGACAGGGACTAAAAATAGCCAAGTGTCACCTATGGAGGCTTGGCTTCCCCTAAAACCCAGAACTCATCAGGGAACTTACAGGGATTAAACACTTATTAAAAGCGTCAAATAAAACACTGTAAAGTTTAACAAGTGTCACCTATGGAGGCTTGGCTTCCCCTAAAACCCAGAACTCATCAGGGAACTTACAGGGATTAAACACTTATTAAAAGCGTCAAATAAAACACTGTAAAGTTTAACAAGTGTCACCTATGGAGGCTTGGCTTCCCCTAAAACCCAGAACTCATCAGGGAACTTACAGGGATTAAACACTTATTAAAAGCGTCAAATAAAACACTGTAAAGTTTAACAAGTGTCACCTATGGAGGCTTGGCTTCCCCTAAAACCCAGAACTCATCAGGGAACTTACAGGGATTAAACACTTATTAAAAGCGTCAAATAAAACACTGTAAAGTTTAACAAGTGTCACCTATGGAGGCTTGGCTTCCCCTAAAACCCAGAACTCATCAGGGAACTTACAGGGATTAAACACTTATTAAAAGCGTCAAATAAAACACTGTAAAGTTTAACAAGTGTCACCTATGGAGGCTTGGCTTCCCCTAAAACCCAGAACTCATCAGGGAACTTACAGGGATTAAACACTTATTAAAAGCGTCAAATCTGGTTGCAATCACCATCTGTAACCTTTGGAAAACTTCAAGAACAGGGTAATAACATTGAACATACATAAGAACAAATAAAACACTGTAAAGTTTAACAATTCTGGTGATTAAAAGGGGGAAACAGAGGAACAAACTTGTGGATATCTGAACAACAAGGATTTTAAACAAGGAACTATGCAAAACATCTTTTGATTAGTTAATTATGGTAATAACTTCATAACTTAATAACTTATAACTTGGGCAATTTGAATATGCAAAGGCCAACACCTTAATTTCATATATAACAAAGGGGATGCCCACCGCCTCTGGAAGAGCACCCACAATGCCCCACACTGAGCCTGCTCCTCAGGGCAGCCAGGTCTCCTCCTCTAGGGATGCCACAGGCACTCAGGATCCTGAAGCCCGGCTCCCCAGCTCCATCCCAGCGGAGAGAACACCCTGGAAGCCAGACAGGATGTAGCCACTTCCTCTCTGCTTTGCCCTTTTGCAAATTGACTTGCTCTGTGCCCTCTGCTCTGCTTAATTGATCCTCTGCCCATCTCCAGCAAACAAATTGTTCCCCTGTCTCATTCATAGTGTGCTCCAAATAAAGTGTGTTTCTGCCCGAGTGAACGCCCTTCGGGGGTACTTTAAATTGTCACAGTGCATAAGGCTTTCCCTGAAATCTGCATTTTTACAGTGCTGGCTCTCCACAATGGCCCCTGGAGCCACACTTAATCTATTTCAAGGGATGTGGAGACTTCCTTCAACAAGCTGGCTAGGAAAGCAAAGCTTGCTTTAAACTGAGGCCTTCCCCTCCTCCCTTTTCCCCCAAACCAGCTGGGTTTTCCTTTTTCATCCTGAAAACAGAGCTGCAAACCAAACTCCAAAGACTGTCTGTTGATCCAGCTGTGAGGACCCACCAAACTGAAGCACTGTCCCGTTGAAACTGGGCAAGGATTCGAATCCGCGTGGGATCTGAGGACCAGCAGCAGTTGTAGCTGATTCAACCCGACCTTTGCTGCTCGAGGAGCATCACTGAGGTTATCAGGGAGGCTGAAGCCACCCAGAGCCAGCATGTCCAGGAGATATGATCCTTGCAACTTATTCCAGACCCAAGGATGGCACAGAAATACTGTATTTCCAGGACACAGACCTAAACCAAGCATCTCCCAGGAAAGAGAGCTCCCGTGTTTGTATGGGATAGTTTTAGGGAGCAAGGAACTCCTCAGCATAGGGAGGCACGGATCCAGATGCTCCAGTTTTGTCTTTAAATCTGCATAATATGGAGGGGGGAAAAAACCCCAAACCAAACAACCAAGCCCAAGGCCCAGAGCCCCTTCCCAGGAGCCCTGCAATGGGCAGCAAGGCACAAAAAGGGAGCAGCGTAAAGGTCTTTCCCCTCGATTGATGCTGGCAGGTTCTCACTACGCGGTCCCGCCTTGCTCAGAGCCAGCAAGGGCAGATTTGGAGCCTGGGCTTGGCAGGATATTGCAAAAGCTGGGATCAGAGCTGCATCCCAGCTGGAGACTAAAATAACTATGAGATTACCTCCATGGGAGCGCAGCCAGCATGGATAATGCTCGGCCTGTTCCTCTCCTAGCTTGCCCCAGCCTCGCCTGGCCTCCCTTCTGTGTTTCTTCAAAGCCTCCTTCGCTGCAGGAACTTCAGTCCTGCCGAGGGGAAAGAGAAGGCTGAGCTTGCCCTGTCTCACACGGGGTGCTTGGCAGGGCCCCCATCCATGCCGGGCTGCCCGGTCCCTCTGCACCACCCGTACCCCAACCATGCTCCCAGGAGCATGCACTGGGAAAAGATCCCTGAGCCAGCTGCTGACACCTCTGGAAAACAACTCCAAAACAAGCTGCAGGCAAGTACTTCAGGGCAGGCTCAAATCTGTAAACCCCAGGGTCAAACCCATAAACCCTGCTGCTTTCTTCAGGGGCAGGAGAAGAGAAGCAGAGGCTCCTGTCCCAAGGCAAAGGCACCCTGGGAAAATGAAGCTGATCTCTCTTTGGGATTAACTGAGCCACACGGGATCACTGCAAGCTGGAGAGCACCTCAGCAGAGCCCAGCCCAACGTGTCTGTTATGCTCCACAGGTTAGCTCAAATAACTCTCCCCACTCACCCCACAGGAAGGATCTGAGCAACAGCCAGGATCTTCCACCTTTGAGCTCCTCCACTCTGTGTGCAGAACTCACACTGCTTGTTTGTCTGATCCTTCACTGCCACTCTCTGCAGAGTAATCCCAGCTATTGACTGTGCACAGGGCCAAGGTGTAAATGGGTTTTCTTCTCCCCAGAGAGCTCCCTTCTTCCCCGTGTGTGGCCAGGCCACCATCAGCCTGGGCTGGGATTTTTAACGCTGAAGATATTTCAAACTCAAGCCAAGGGGGTTTCTGGCAGGAAACATCCTGAGAGGAGGCAGCAAGCTCAGAGGTGCAAACTGTTCTTGGGCAAGCTTGAAAAAGACATTTCCTCCTCTGGAGAGCCAAACCCACCAGAGATGGCTGCAACAGCTGGGGCTGGAGCCCAGCACCAGTACAGAGCACTGTGCAAGGTAGGTGTGACACTCGGTCCACCTGTTCAGCTCGGAAATCCTCCTAGATGCGTTTGAGGGTTTAGCAACCACTTAAGGGTTTAGCAGCCACAGCTGGCCAGGAAAAGGGGAATTAAGGACTGGGGAGGATGGTGAAATTCAAGGCAGAGATGGGACACCCACGACACCAAACAGCCCTGGAACACACGTCTCTGCTCCACAGGAAGACATCTGGGAGCCATCAGCAATGTAATAACAATGGCACATCTGTGAGCAAGGGCAGGAGTCCTCACAGCTGCAGAGCAACAGCCCTCCTGTCAGGAGAAGGGGCAGGGACAGGGATACGTGGCTGGAGCCAGCAAACAGCGTTCCAAGGACGAGGCACAGGTGACTCCAGCACCAGAGATACTGGGAAGGAATCCTCCCCTGTGAGGGTGGGGAGGACCTGGCACAGGGTGCCCAGAGCAGCTGTGGCTGCCCCTGGATCCCTGGCAGTGCCCAAGGCCAGGTTGGACATTGGGGCTTGGAGCAGCCTGGGACAGCGGGAGGTGTCCCTGCCCACGGCAGGAAGGGAGGAGCAGGATGAGCTTTAAGGTTCCTAAACCATTCTGTGATTCTGAGATTTCACATTAGAGATTATTTTTTGTGCCACACGCATTTATCAAACAATACAGAAAGTTTCAGCCCATCCATATCAAACTTTCCTGTGTCCAGGTAAAATAATAATCATGAGGATGGTGATAATAACAATTCTATTATTCCAATGTACCTCTTAGCCACAAGCAGGTCCTTCCTTCCAGGATGATGGCTGATGTGCTCCATCATTCTTTAGATCTTTCCAGCCAGGCTTGGAAAGTCTTTGGACCTATCAAAAAGATACACAAATATATTTTTGGGGGCAGATGACTGCTATCTAAAGTCCTTTGTACCTGAAAGCCATGGGCACAGAAGGTTGTCTAGATGGCTGGCCACGCAGCTCAGCAGGGGGAGTTCCAATACTGATGTTTTGAAGTGCCCCCTTATTAAGAGACTTTATGATTTGATGATTTGTCCAAACTGATTTTTTAATAATTTAAAGCAAGGTGAAAGGTGTCTCAGCTGTTCTCCAGGAACGCACTGGTTAACCCCACACCTGCTGTCCCAGGTATCCCCAGCCAGGCTGCAGCACCATGGCTTTCCTCTGCCCGCAGCAGGAGCTCAGCACAGCTCTGGCACTGAGCAGCAGCCAGCACAGAGGACACGGGCTGGGTGTGAACAAACACCACCTCCCCACGTCCTCCTTCATCTCTATTTAATGCAGGAGCCATCACAGCGTGTTCTGCTCTACTGCCCACAGCTCCTGCCCCCATCTATAATGGATGGTGCACGTAGGTGGTGTGGGCAAACACCAGGCTGAGCTTCCAGAGAAATATTTACCTTGCTCTCTGCTGCCCTGGGGCCCTGGGAGACATCCAGTTCACCGTGATGCCAGCTGGGGACTGGTGCTTCCAGCCTCATGGATGCAGCCAGTATCAGACGTCACCTCTCCCAGCTGGCTCGGGACAGGAACCCCCTTTTGCTGCAGGCTGGGTCTCACAGCGCCTCGTCCTGGCTGCCTTTTGGGAAAACAGGGGGCAGGAAGGGAAAGGAGAAAGAGGCAAACAAATAAATGCCCTCTGCTCTCCTCCTCCTGCCCCTCTGTGTGGCCATCTCACCCTGCTGCAAGGAGCTCCACAGCTCTTCCTGCCCTTTCCTGAGCTTAGAGCTACACAAACATCCCCAAACCCAAGCACACCGTGGGATTCTCAGAGCTGTCCTGTGCAGGGCCAGGAGTTCAGTGATCCTTCCAACTCACGATATTCTACGGTTCTGTATCTCTCCATACCCTTTCCTCTCACCTTCCTTGGCCTCATCCAGCTCCTGGGGATCAATGTGGGACCCATGGGACTGTGCTCCCTCCAGATGTGCAAACCAGAGCGCAACAGCACAGCTGCCCAACTCCCCTTTTATACCACTACGGCTCAGGGCAGGCTGCAGATGCTGGGATGACGAACAGAGGCTTCTCCCTTGCTGCAGCAGGGAGTTCTCCTCCAGCCAGGCTCCCTGGGCCAGCCCAGTGTGTCAAAAATCAATGCCATGAGGCCCAGGGGAGGCCAGGCAGCAGCTGGCACGAGGATGGGCATGAATTATGGATGTGCTGGCCTACTTTGGGAGCAGAGGGCACTTCCCTCCACAGAAACCATGGCTTGTGCCCCACAGGCCTCACAGGCACAATGCTGGGCAAATCCACGCCGTGCTCACTAAACACAGCACCCTGGTGACACAGCCAGGAGGGTGCAGTCCTCCCGAGGCCACCTGGGCTGCAGGGAAGCTCGTGCTGCTGTGGAGACGCGTGGCACGAAGAGGAGAAACCCATCGGGGCAGCTGGTCATGGAGTGGTTGCCCACACATCCAGGAGCTGGCTCGAGGAGGAAGTTTGGCAGTGGGCAGGTTGTGCTCAGCATCTGGGATTCAACTGGGAGTCACCGACCCGCAGCCCCAGGGACGCTCTGGTGCTGTCCCTCCATCCCCCTCGGCACCCGTGGTGCTGCCCAGAGCCAGCTCCTTGAAGGAACAGGGAGGAAAAAGCAGAGTAGGGCACAGAAGCTATTAAAGATCAAGTGCTCCCACAAGATCTCCATCAAAAATGTTACAAAACTGCCTTGTTTTGCTAAGGAAAAGCAGGGACCGGGTAGGGGTGGGAATGCTGGAAAACTCAGCATTCAGAAAAGACAAACCCGTGTTTTTTCTAATTTCCAGGTTGAGAAACAACAGTGCAGGGGAAAAGAATCAGCTAATTTGTCTTAAAAGATGTTTTCTATTACACAGTAGAAACTATATATAGACACTTTATAAATACATGTATTGTATATCTCAATATATCTACATGCAACTTTATATACATATAATATTTATTATTGTATATAAATAGTGTACTTTTTTTTTTATACACTCACCCTTCTCTGTCCAATTTCCCAGCTCCTTTCAAACATCCACAGCAGGGCTGGCAGATGGACTGTGTGCATCCCAAAGGCTCCACGTGCTCCTTAGGATCCCTTCCAACCCAGGTCACCAGCAGCAAGGCTTGGGCTCCAGTGCTGCAGCCAGCAAACCCTGGCATGCTCCAGATTGGGAAGAGACACAAGCAGCCAGGGGGACATCAGGGAGGAGCTCCAAAACCATTTATTGAAACAAAACCAGTAGGAATTCACACAAATCCAAAGCGGGGCGAGCAGGAGGAGGGATGAGCTTTGTCAGGTTCCTTAAAGGGTCACTCTATGTTTCTGATCTTTTAAACAACCTCTGCATCCCAGTCCACAAGATGCTGTTTTGGGATGGAAAGAGGTTGTTTTTTCCTCCACTGGAGCGGCATAAACACAAACCTGTCAGCTCATGTTATATACACATAGGGGCTGTAGGGGATTTTTTCTGTGGGAAAACATCACTCTCTCAGTACTTACAATTAAGTAGCATTAAACTTATTTTCTTTACTTACTGAAATTTCTGGTTTTTAACTGAAAACTTTGAGACTTGGAAGTCTGACGGTACCTGAGAGGCCAGCACCCCGAGAAAAGCAGCTTAGCAGCCAACCTGACCATGTCTTGTACAGTGCAGCAAAGCCCAGGGTGTCTGCTACAGGAGCTCTAACCTGGATCCCAAACAACGGGAACACCTGGGACACAGGGAAAGCTGGGGTGGGGAAGGACCAGAGCAACACGAGAACACAATACAGGGTTCATTTTCCTTATAAAACAGGCAATATCTGTACAACATGGCCACAGCCACAGGTGCCTGGCTGGGACGGCAGGAAATTTAATACCAGAGGTGAAAACCTTCTCTGTCTCTTTTTTTTGGACACATCAGTCCTGTATCCATGTTGGATCGTGCATGTAAATGCAAAGCTTTGGTGAAGCTTTGGTTGCACTCGTGGGCTGACCTGCAACCACAGCTCAGCTTGCTCCAGTGCCCTGGGAAATGTGTCCGCCTGCCCTGCTGCTGTCCCTCCCCAGGCCAGGGACACCTCCACAGGAACAGCACATGGAGCAGGATGGTGGGAAGCTGAGAAAAGGGCAAAAACCCCCAGGCGAGCCAAAGCAACCACCATCACTAGCACCAGCAGGACGTGCACAGCAGCTGGGAAGGTTTGCTGTCTGCAGCTTGAAGGTAGCTCCTTCCCCAGGGAATAGTCCAGTCCTGCTTCGTCCATTCCAGCATCTCCTAGAGACAGAAGTCACCCCTGGAGGCGTGAGGGGGATCTGGCAGCACTTCTGCCCGGGGCTGAGGCTGGCAGGGCAGTGCCAGGCTTTCCCCCAGCACTGGGTGCTCTTGGGACAGTCCCATGGGAGAGCTGGGCAAACCACAGCCGCTGCGGGGCTAGGAGAGAGAGAGAACAGTGGTGAGGCATTCTGCAGGGGGTTATTAGCACTCGCCATACAGATTCCCAGTGCAGAGAACGCTGAACCCGAGTGGAGCAAGGCCCTTACCCTGTGCCTGCCCTCCCGGCTCAGTGCAGAGGCGCGTGTCCCACAGGAATTCAGAGTCTCCAGAGCGCTGCTGATGCTCCCCAAGTGCCCAGCAGCTGAGCTGGGGAAAGGGTGCTGGGGCACGGAGGGAACAGGGCTCAGCTGCTTTTCGGGAATAAGCTGGCAGGAAGGGGGAAAAATCCCGGGGTATGGAGCCATCTCTTCCCGGGAGTCCCCAGTGCCTGCAGCTCCCATGCTGCACGATCCCTTCAGGGTGGTAAAGTGCTGTGGGGGCACGCCGGCTCCGGGGCCCAAAGAGCCCTGCTGCTGCTGGGCCATCAAGTCTTGGCTGAGGCTGTAAAAGCCAGGCTGAGCTGGAGACCCCAGCAGTGGGGAGACATAGTCCTGCCACGGGCTGGGGCGCGGAGGGGGGCCGGGGCTGCGGCCACACGCCCCGTTCATGGGCAAGTGACGGTGCTCCGGCCGGCTGGGCGGTGCCACGCGGGCCTGGCACAGGCCGGGCAGGGAGGAGGACTGGTGGGCATCCTCCTGGAGGGGCTGCACGGCTGGGAAGCCACCCTGCAGCTGCTGGGCCCTGCGTGGCTCCTGCGGGCAGGGGGCTCCCGGGGCTGAGCTGGGGGCCTTGTCCCACAGGGCACCCTGAGCTGGCTGGAGGAAGCAGGGCAGAGCCTCCTCCCCGGCTGGTCTCCACTGGGAGCCACTGGACGGCTCTTGCTGCTCAGCCAGCTCCGGGAGCAGCCCTGGCACAGCACCGAGGGGCTGCTCCCACAGCGGGATGGGGGGCTGGCCCAGGGCAGTGCTGGGCTGCCCTGCACACTGTGCCGGGCGGTACCTCGAGTCCTTGTTCGCCGTGTGGCATGGGGCAGTGCCTCCCTGTGGGCTGGGGGACGTGCCAGGCAGGGGATAGGCCTGCTGCCCTCCCTCGTGCTCCTTCACCAGAGGGCTGGGGAGGTAGGAGAGAACCTGGTTGCTGACCAGGCTGTCATTCAGGGACGGGGACCGGTCTGGGTCCATATTGACCATCACCATTTTCTCATCCAGCAGCAGGAGCTCCAGGTCCTCAGCGTTCAAGCCCAGACCCTCCAGAGCACTGAAGAGTTCGTTGTTGGAACAGCTCTCGTCACTCTTAATTGAGAGCGAGTCCAGGGTGGCCAGGAGAGGGTCCTCCTGCTGCAAATCCAGCAGCTTCTCTTTGAGGCTGTTCCCCCTTGAGGAAACCGAAGCAGTGCCCATACTCCAGGCATTCCTTCCTGCACCTGGCAAGGACACATCCCCGAGGTGGGAAGTGCTGCTGAAGGAAGGGTTGGGAGCGGGAGCCAGGTGGGAGGCGTACACCGCCTTGTCCTGCCACATCACAGCGCCCAGCAGAGACCTGGGGTCAGTGCCATTCTTCTGGGAGCGCCCTCCACGGCTGCAGGAGGCCTTCTTGCACTTGCTGGGTTTGCCTTTGCTCTGGAAGGGATCAGGGAAGCCCAGGAGAGGGTGGGTGCTTTGGTACAGGAGCGCCTCTCCCGTAGCAAAGGTAAAGGGAAGATGCATGGACCGTTTCCGAAGGTGCTCTCCTCCTTCTTCATCTCTGCAGGGCAGGAAGAGGACGCTGTGGCTGACACGTGCACGAACCCACCCTGCAAAGTGCTTCTGCAAGGGGCAGTCGTGATCCCTCAAGCCACAGCCCCCTTTGCTACAGCCAGCATGCATTCACACACAAATACACACACCAAGCACCCATCTGCAGCACAACCACGCATCACCCCGTACTTGTGGGGTGGCCTTGCAGGGGCGGATGTGGCTGAACAGCGCCAAGTGCAGCATCCCACGGCTGCTCCTTTGAAAGACACAAGCAGCAACGACAAATCCAACATCCTGCCCTGCTCAGGACATCCCAGAGGCAGGGAAAAAGCCAGGCTGTCCCCCATCCCAGCCTGGCACGTACACGAGGGGTCTCTGCGTGACCACGATGTACTCGGGTTTGCCGTTCTTGTAGACGAGCCGCGCGTTGGCCTGCACCCACTTCCAGCGGTTCTCCTTGGTCAGCAGCCGGAACACCGTCAGGCCGCTCTCCCCCGTCTTCATCACTGCCAGGAGGAAGCACGAGGGCTGTACCACGGCACACCGCCCCTGCCAGCTGGGCACGCACAGGGGGACACTGTCCAGCTAAACACCCCTCACTATGCTCCACCCCCAGCTCCCCGCAGTGACAGCAGCAGCACAGCAAAGCATCCTACAGGGAAAGAGCCGCTGGGCTTGACAGAGCTGCCCCAGTCCCAGCCCACTCATCAGCACGAGTGACCAGGGAGGGCACTCTTACTCCTGACGTGGTTCTCAGCACAGTACAGCGTGTCAGCAGCATGGACAAACTGGTAGCCGGTGCCACACATCCGCAGCTCCGCCTCGGTGTAGCCCAGGACAATCTTCCCCCTGTGAGAGACAGAGAGCACACCCAGCTCAGAGGCAGGACCGGGGAGGGATGTCTGGAATGGAGCACTGGAAGCTCTGCTGCTTACTTGGGATCACACGCCAAGGGCGTGAAGTCCAGCTTGTGCTTCGTCCTGAAGATCATGTTCTTGGTTCGGATCTGCAGGATGGACGGGGGCTGCAGGGGCGTGGAGATGGCGAACAGAGCGAGCTGGGGGGGCACGGCAGAGCCATCTGCAGACCTTTTGTTCTGCCCATGAAGGAATTTCAGCCTGCCTTGAAGGTTTAAAGCCTGGGAAGAGAAGAAAAGCTCAGTGTCATGCAGAAAAGTGGATGGAGAGGGAAGAGAAGGAGGAGAGCTGCATGGAAAGCAAGATGTCTGTCTGCAGAGTTGGTGTAAAAAGAATCATCAAATCACAGCATGGTCTGGATTTGGAATGGACCTCAAGGATCATCTCGTTCCAATCCCCTGCCATGGGGACACCTTCCACTATCCCAGGTTGCTCCAAGCCCCATCCAGCCTGGCCTTGGACACTTCCAGGGATCCAGGGGCAGCCACAGCTTCTCTGGGCACCCTGTGTTCACCAGTACAGAGAGAGGGAGGGGTGACCACCACCTACTTGATCTTAACATGCTTTTAAAAGAAAAGCCAAGCAAAACATGTGGAGGAAAGCACTTTTGTTCCAGGTTCAGCATTTTTGAAAGGAACGAAACCCAGAGGGAGAGGCTGTAGGTACAGGCCGAACCGATGAAAAACAGGGAAAGTCTCCTTGCTGAGACAGGCAGGTGCTGCACGTGGCAGGAAAGAGCACTGGGTCTTTCCAGGGGGTTGTTCCAGTGGTGGCATGAACCCCTGGGGCGAGCCTGCCCCTCTCCTGCTGTGGAGGGTCTGTACTCACCAGGAAGCCGGAGGAATTATCCAGGAGGCAGCGAAAGCGGCACACAAAGCTCCTCTCCAGGAAGGAGGAGTTCTCTGGGGGCAGCTGATCCGGCTTGTAGATGACAGCAGAAGAGCCAAGACTCTTCCCCACTGTGGAAGAGAGGGACTGAGAGAGGATCAAGCCAGGAATCACCCCAGTGAGGGCTGGAAGTCCCCAGCACTGGGCACTGCAGCAGCTTGCAGAGCACGGCCACAGAAACTGGGGAAAAGCCACAACATTGGGATGAAGCCATGGCCTGAGCCACATGGGTGCACGTGGTGACCGGGAGCTGGGCTGCCAGCATCCCTGGGGAGCTGCACACCTCGTGCCATGCAGGATGCCAGCCTGCCTTTACCTTCTGGAGAAGGCTCACCCTCAGGAGCGTGTGGTGGGTCGAGGGCCCAGTGGAGGTTGCGCCTGAATTCCGGCTGGTCCTCGGTGTGGATCAGCTCGAAGACGCTCTGGTGCATGACCTCTGTCTAGAGGGGAAACACCACCTGTGAGCTCTGCAGCCTGTCCCCAGTGCCAGTTCTCACGTCCCACCTGGGAACAGCCTGTCACGGCCCCACAGCTGGTTTTATCTTACCCAGTTTCCCTGGTGCTCAAATGGGTCCTGCCTAAGTGAGGTTGGAAACTTTCCCCCAGAACTGATGCTGGTGGGAGCAGACAGCACACCTGGCTCTAAGGACCCCTTGCCCATGTTGGGCCTTCCCTGCTCCCCCCAGTCCTAAAGAGCCAATGCAGCTTCCCTGTGACATCCCCATAACTCCAAATCCTAGTGCTGACTTAAGAGATGAGATGAAAACACGGATTTGGGAACAAAACAGCAGCAAGACTGCCCCATCCCTACACTATTCCCAAGGGAACAATGCCCTAGGACATGCTCCCTGTGCCAGGTGTGTGTGGGTGACACCAAACCACAGCAGCTGAAGGACTGCAGCCAAGTCCCACTTCCCTGTCAATCTGACCTAGTGCCTTCCAGGTTAGCTGGGTGCCCAAAGTGCTGGAGCCTCGTGGGATTTACCATGATCTGAGTGGGTGCCCAAGGCAAACGGGGCAGGGCACCCCAGACATCTCACCATGGCCATGAACCCCATGAAGGCCCATCAGCATGGCTGCTGGAAAGTATCTATGGGCTGATGAAGTCCCTTGTCACCTACCAGTGACTATGTCTGGCATCTGGGGTCCAAATTCCCAAGGCCAAGGAAAAGCCCCAAACAGCCCCGAGACCCTGTGATCCCTGCAGGGAACGTGGGGCTGTTCACCACCAAGGAAAAATCAACTCCCCACAGCCAAGTCAGAGTGCCACCGACCTGATGAAATCCCAGATAGTCCTGGATTGTATGCGAGGAATAAAATATCAGCCCTTCCGATGTCACCACCAGCACAAAGCCATTGAGGGCCTGTGGGAGAGAGGACATCAGCAGGTACAGGCCACGCTCGTGTCGCTTTTCCAGCAGGACACTGATCACCCAAAGCCTGGCTGGCCCAGCTAGCTGGCAGCTGAGCCACCACAGATGGTCTCTCCGAGGTCATGCAGCTCTTCCATACAGCTGCCTGAGGCTATCCTAATCCAGACTGATGGAAAACTGTGCTTCCATCCTGGGAGCATTCACTCAGACTCAGCTTTGGACATGTATCCTCATCCTGTGCAGGGAGCAGACAAAAACCTCCGAACTGCTTGCAGGATTAAAGTGGACACCATCAGGAGCTGGTCCATTCTGGTGGAAACAAGCCTTTCCGACAGCCTTGAGGGCCTTGGCAGCTGTGTGTGGCCATCCCAGGTGCCAGAGGAGTGGCCTGGACAAGGACCACGGTGTGCCTGGACTGTCCACGGGCAAGGAGCAAGGGCAAGGAAGGTGTAGTCTCCGCTGCCTGCTCCCTCCTCGAGGTGGCCAGCGTTGAAAGGGCCTCAACCAGTGGAAATGGAAAAGCCAAAAGCTGAAGCATAAGGGTTTGGATTTGAAATCGCAGCAAGAAACATCTGATTTCTGACAAGCCAATTTCTTCCAAAGCAGCTGGGGATTCAGGCTGGGTGACCCCAGACTATGTTTTGCTTTCAGCCAGCACATCAGAGAATGACTTAGGCCGGAGAATCCCTCTAAGGTCACCACCTCCGAGATCACTTCCTCTGGAGCCCTACTTAGCTCACGCACACCCAACACCCCTTAGGGCTGAATGCTGTGCTCTGTTTCCACAAAATAAATACCCAAAGCTGCTTTGCCCACGCGGGTTTGAAGCCCCAAGCCCTCCCCGCAGAGAAGTGCAAATGCAGCCATCAATCTGAAGTTCCCATTGCATTTTTAATGTTACATACTTCCACATTTCACAGTTCGCTGGCCCTTCCATCCACTCAAGCTCCAGGACTGCAAAGTCAGTATTCAAGGGAGCACCAGGTTTCCTGGCAGGAACGGGCTGAGCTGATCAGAGCCTGTCTTTCTCAAAAGGGGCTCATTCCTACCAGTTTAATACATTTGGGGAGTAATTTGGGTGTTTTCCCTGAGCTAAAAGCCCCAAGCTGGCAGGACAGGACACAGGAGAGGGGACCAGGGTCCTGGCTGACAGCATCCTTTACACCTGGAGAAGACTAGAAGGGGCAGAGGAGCTTCCCTACCAATCTGGGAGTGCAGCTGCTTTCCAGGAGCCCTAGCTTTCCATCCCTGCTCTCTGGCAGCAGGCAGGAGCTGACAGGCAGCAGAACATTGCTGACACAGGCACTGGCAGGCTCCAGGGAAGCCTCCTCACCTCAAGTGCTGCAGGCACAGCACCAATCCTTGCAAGCCTCTGTGGCACAGAGCCCAGGGCTTTGGAGACCTTGCCAGCCCCCTGCCAGGGCTGAGAGCAGGCCCACAGCAGTGTTCCCTGAGCCCAGCTGGCAGACATCACTCTGTGGCTCAGTTTCCCAGCTCTGAAAATCCCCAGAGTCACCCAGCAGACACCTGCAAGCCCGTGGTGCTGCCTAAGAGCAAAGGCACTGAAACCCCTTGAAAATCATTGGTTTATCTTCCCAGAAGCTGAAGATTTTTCCCTGCCCTGACACCACCACATGGCCACCCCTCCCAAAGGGCAACAGATCCCCATGGGGACACCCTGACAGCAGGACCCCTCTGGAAGGCAGGGGCTCCTGCAGTGTGGGCCCCAGGGCTTTTCAGAGCCCAAACCATCCTGTACCACCAACCTGGCAGGGAAGCCACAGTAGCCAGCCCTGGCCTGCTTCCCCCACTTCATAATGTACAGACATCAGCACTAATTAGGGCCTGGCATGCAGTCTCAGCCAAGGCCAGCTATTGTTGCTGCCAACTCCTGCTTCATTGTCCAGGTCAGTGTTTCTCCCCCCTCCCCTTCCCTTTATTCTGGGCACAAATGCTCTCTCTATTTACTGGGGTTGATCTCAGTGTGTGGGAATCTGCTGCAGAGGTTAATTAGTGCTGCCAAACGCACTTTAACCCTTTGAGCAGCTTCAGGAGGAGGAGAGGGGAAGAAGCAGAGTGGACCAAGAGACAAAGGAAGTTTGGCCATCAGAGGTGACAGCCCAGGTGGAAGGATGTTTATAAATACGTGGGAATGTTTCCTTGGGGGCACGGAGGCAGATTGTGAGCTCCTGCCACATCCAGGGTCACAGAGATGAGATGAGCCCTGAGAGAGCTGAACCAGCTCTTAAGAGCCAGTCTGGTACCTCTAAAATGATGGTACCCAACTATGGGAGCAGCTGACAGGCAGGACATCAACCCCCAGCAAGCCCCGCCGAGCAGTTTCGTTGTATCCTGAGGGAAAACCCCCATTTTTTTGGTTATTAACCAGGCTGGCTTTAGCACTTCTCTCACCAGACACAGAGCTCCTCAGCTCTCAGGCAGGACAGTAATTACACTTGGTGCTGAGTGAGCGTTTGGGCGGGAGCTGGGGCTGCCCAGCACGCTCAGCCCGTGCTGGAGGACGGCCAGGCAGGCAGGGGACAGTGCCACAGCCCGTGCCCAGGCACCAGGCAGGGATGGCAGACCTGTGTCCTTGCAGGACCTTGTCCTGCCAGAGCCTGACCTCTTCCCATTCACTGCACACAGTCTGGGGATAGAAGGTGACCTCCTGGCATCTCTGAATAAACCATGGCAGCTGCAGCACCACCAGCCTTGTCTCCAGCAGCACCAAAGGAGCCCACTTGGGAAAAGCAGAGCTCCTGGGATACACCCATCTACCCCGTGTTTAAGGGATAAGCACACGGCCCATCAGCACCTGTGTGCTCAGTGTCATACATCACCTCCTCAAAATCAGGGGAGACTTCCAGGACGTTTTCTTCCCTGCTTTCACCAGTGTTTGGACAATATCCTCGAGCCAGGATCAGTGTGCCCATGTTGAGAACTGCACTCAGACACCTTGCTCAGTTTGGTTCCTGCGTTACACCTCTGGCACGCTCACACATGAGGGTGCAGAAGCAGCAAAGATGAATCTCCATGCTCAGAAATCCAACAAGATGTTCCTTACATAGGGACTATTTACAGATGGCAGTTTTTTCCAGGAATAATGGGAAAAGCAGGGAAGAAGCAACACAGTTTCCGCCCCAGGGACCTTCGGAGGTCTTCAACCTCTGCCCAGTGAGCTACACCACATGAAATCACAGATCACCTGCCATCAGCAACAGCACAGCCTGGTTCCGGGGTAAAACTCAAAGGAGCTGGAAGAGGGACAAGAGGAAGATCCCGTGAAGGCATTTGTGAGGAGCACTAACCTGTAGGAGCAGCTCACCCTCTGGCACCGCTGCCGAGCCTGGAGCTGGTCCGGTGGCACAGCCTCCGTCCCTCTGGGCTTCTTTGGCACCAGGATTCTTCAGGGCAACTGCAGCAAGGAAAGGGAAGGGACATCAGCGCTGCAGGAGGAACACGCTGCCACGACAGCCGGACAACGCAGGAGAAGCCACCATGCAGTGACAGCCCTTTGCTTCGCCCCTCACAAGAGATGATTTTAACAGGACGTTTCCCCACCCCTCAACTGCCTTGGTCTGGGTTTTTTCCCCCCCTCCCACCCCTTTTGCCCCACTTTTAACAACCTACAGGTAAAAAGCAGTTAAAGCCAGGGATCCTTAAAGCGGGTAGGCATCAGAATCATAGATTTATGGAACTGTTAAAGATGGGAAAAAATGCTTGGATTGAGCCCAACTATTCCCCCAGCACTGCCAAGCCCACCAGGAGCCCATGTCCCCCCCAGGTGCCACATCCACAGGTCTTCTGAACACTTCCCGGGACAGTGAATCCACCACTGCCCTAGGCAGCCTGGTCCAATGCCTGACTTCTTTTGAGAAGAAATTTTTCCTAATACCCAAACTAAACCTGCCCTGGCAGAACTTGAGGCCATTTCCTCTTATCCCGTCCCTTGATCACTAGAAGCAGAGCCCAGCCCCCTCCTGTCAGGGAGTTGTGCAGAGCCAGAAGGTCCCCCCCAGCCTCCTTTTCTCCAGGCTGAGCCCCTTTCCCAGCTCCCTCAGCTGCTCCTCATCAGATTTGTGCTCCAGACCTTTCCCCAGCTCTGTTCCCTTCCCTGGACATGCTCCAGCCCCTTAACATCTTCGTTGTTGTGAGGGGCCAAAATTGAACACAGCATTCAAGGTGCGGCCTCAGCAATGCCCAGCCCAGGGGCCAGTCACTGCCCTGGCCTTGTGGCCACACCACGGCCTTCCTGACCACCTGGGCACATGCTGGCCAACAGCAGCAGGAGTCTGCCCTACACAGGAGGCGTTGCAGCAAATCCCAGGATCAGGAATGTGCCGTTTTGAAGGATACAGCTCAGCCAGCCACATCTCGTTACAGTTCAGCAACACAGTGGGTTTACTCAACCAAATTAAGGCAAGCCACAGCTCACAGTNCAGAGCCAGAAGGTCCCCCCCAGCCTCCTTTTCTCCAGGCTGAGCCCCTTTCCCAGCTCCCTCAGCTGCTCCTCATCAGATTTGTGCTCCAGACCTTTCCCCAGCTCTGTTCCCTTCCCTGGACATGCTCCAGCCCCTTAACATCTTCGTTGTTGTGAGGGGCCAAAATTGAACACAGCATTCAAGGTGCGGCCTCACATCTTCGTTGTTGTGAGGGGCCAAAATTGAACACAGCATTCAAGGTGCGGCCTCAGCAATGCCCAGCCCAGGGGCCAGTCACTGCCCTGGCCTTGTGGCCACACCACGGCCTTCCTGACCACCTGGGCACATGCTGGCCAACAGCAGCAGGAGTCTGCCCTACACAGGAGGCGTTGCAGCAAATCCCAGGATCAGGAATGTGCCGTTTTGAAGGATACAGCTCAGCCAGCAACATCTCGTTACAGTTCAGCAACACAGTGGGTTTACTCAACCAAATTAAGGCAAGCCACAGCTCACAGTGGGAGAAAAACAACACGGAAAACACACGGATCCAGACACAGACACCCGAGATCTGACAGTGGTCGATGCACAATCCACACGCCTGAGGGAATCTGTCACTCAGCTGAGCTGAAGGATGCGCCCGTAAATTTTGCTCGGTACTCCCCAAGAGAACAAATCCTAGGGATATTTTGGTGTGGATAATAATTAAAGGGTAAGATGACGCCTGTGCATGACAGGCCTGTCCAGAGGACAGAGGAGCTGGCAGGAAAGCTGGGAAGCCTCCTGCCACGAGGACTGAGGACAGCATTTGGCTGCTGGTGAACCAGCTGCTCCCACTGGGACCTGGGAGGAAAGGTGTGAGGCACCAGCTGCAGCACCACTGCAGCCTGCCAGTGCATAGAGGAAGCAAAAGCTCTCTGGGATCTGCCTTTCCCAGCTCCTGGGCTGTGTGTGCCGCAGGGCTGCCAGGCTCAGAGGCGATGGGAGCACCAAGTGGACCCTGGAAGCAACTGGACAGTGAGTCAGAAGGCAACAGCCACCAGCACGCAAACAAAACCAGGCTCTGTAACAGGCTCTGCTCTCCCAAAGCAGCTGCTGAAACTCAGCTCCTCCATCCACATGGAGCTGATCCTGAAGGATCTCAGATGCTGCAAAACATGGATGTTCCAGAGTCAGGCTTTGGGGACAAGGTTCTTCCACCTGGCACAGGACCCAGACTCCATAACCAAAGGCAAAGCATGTCCCGGTTCTAATATTTAGAGAAAAACACCTGATGCAGCAGCAACCCCACTGCTTCTGGGAGCTCTGGGGAATTTCCTGAGCTCAGCCTGCCCAGACTATTTCAGGACATATAACCAGGCCTGAGGTTACAGCACGTTTGTACAACTGTGGGTCAGGCCCGAGGGAGCTGGGGTGGACACATGCAGCCTGCTGTGGCCTCACTCTTCCCCACCCCGAGGGACCACCCAGGGTCACCTGTCCAGGTTGGAGCCCGCTCAAAACCTCGGAGAGGGACAGGCCCTCAGGCAGAGCAGCAGGAGAGCACCCAGGCAGGGCCCTGTGGTGTGCATGGAGCAGGTTTGTGCCGGCACCCTCCCAGCAACTCGCTTTTCCAATCGCTGGGAGCAAAATGCGGGAGCTATGAATTATTAAAGGTCTCCAGTCCTCCTCCGTGAGCTCCCAGCCTGCTGTGCTGGAGGTGAGAGATAAAAATAAACCTGGCTGACAGGAGAGCAGCTAAAGGTGCTGCCCTCTGCTCAGGGCTCTGGTTTAATGGTTTGATACCGCCCCTGCAAAAGGAAATCTTGATTCCAACCGCTGCCTAAAAATAGGCTTTGCTATCAGCATCTGGGCTGTGGGGCCAGAACGAACACGTTAACAGCAGAGGACAGCCCGCTGTCCTCTGTGGGGATGTCTGCCACCAAACAGGATCCAACTGCCAGGGTGAGAGGGATAAATCAGAATTCCCATGCAGATTTCCCCATGAACTTCACCCAACAGCACCTTTTCCACACGAGCCACCCAAGGATCCCCAAAGATGACGGGCTCTTGGCCGTGGCTGCGCCAGGCTGGCGTCCTGCCCGGTGTCCCCCGGCTTTGTCTGTCCATAAATAGCCCCGTGCAGCCCCTGGGGTCAGCAATTCAGCAGAACTGTCACAGCACATCAGGCTGACGGAGCAGAACGAGCCAGGGAACCGCCACATCCTCCCTGCTGCGTGCATCCCACATCCCGGCACCAGGAAAGGTGGGACACGCTTCCAGCACAGCACTCACCTTCACCTAGGGCAGCAAGAGCAGGTGCAGCCTTTGCATAACTGGGGACAGGCACTTGCAGGAAAAGAAGGGAATAGAAAGGAGAGAAGTGGCTTTTCCTGGGCTCCCTCCCTCTGGCCACCAGCATCACCTTTGCTGCTGGAGGGAGAAAGGTGAGGAGGCAGAAGCTGGTCACCTGAGAGCAGCAAGGCTTGCACAGCTTTCCTGCTATTCCTTCCAAGGAACAGCTCCTGCCAGGCCCTGCAGGCTATTTGGCCACAAAAAGCCTTTTAGCTGAGAGGAAGAAAATCCCTCCCATCTCCAAGGAACAAGCTCCCTGCCCACAGGAGGAGGATGCTTCCTGTGGTCACACTCTCTCTGCCTGAGCCTGTGCTGTCACCAGGAGAGCAGGAGGGGCCACCAGGGGTGGGTTTCCTCCCTCCCTCCCTCTCCAGGTGCTTCCCCCAGCACCCAGCCTGGGAAGCTGTCCCACGTGGTGCTGCAGGGCCACCTCGCTGCCCACCAGGTTTGCCAGTGACCTCCTGAACCTGCCAGGGCTTTGCAGACCTGGGAAATCTCTGCACCACCAAGCAGGAATTAACATTTTTGAGGGGATATTTCCCACCCCCTTCCCTCCACATGGCAAAAGCTCCTGTGGGAGCAGAGTTTCACATCAGCCACTGACTGTGAAGGAGGAAAATGAAACAACTCGATCCCAAACCTGCTCCAGGTGTTGATGCAGGAGAAGGAAACCAAACTGCTTCTTGACTCTTCAAGAGCTGCAGGAGAGGGCTGGGCCATGTGCAAGGCCACTGTCAGTCTGAGCAGGTCGTGGAGAGGGGAGAGAGAAGGATTTTGGTACTGGTGCTCCCTGCAAGCCTTCTGCCTTTTATCCACCTCTCTGTTTCCATCATTTGTGCCAATCCCCTGAAGAGCTGGTCTTACCTCACAGTAAAGTCTCTGCTCCCACGAGTGGATCTCCAGATCTCCCTTTCCCATCCACTTCTCCATCTTTTTCATGCTCACAGGAAGAGGAACCTGTTGCTCTGCTGCTTGGTACACCCCTCTCACATCAAATAACCCCTCAAACTTGTTTTTTCCTGCATTTTATTGCTAGTAAGAGAGAAAATGTTGGAAATTTAGAAAACGCCACAGAAATGGTGAGGGCAGTGGGCACAGATTTGCTGACACCAGGCCACAGAGCCATCTTCTCCCTGCCTTGCTGAACCATCAGTTGAGTTCTCATCAGAGCTGTTCAAAGCCCATTTTCCAGCCACCGGCAAATGCTTCCTGACTTCCCATTTGTTAATTCATAATGGATACTGCGGTTTTATTTAACTTCATACCTGCCACAGCTCCCTTTTGGCAAAAATTTCATTAAACAGATGAATTATTTATCCCTGCCTGAATGGCGTGGACCCCCAACTTTCCAAGAAAACGCGTGGTTAATAATGGATGGCCTCTTAAAAGATCTCACTGCGCTTTTAGAAGCCAGGAGGCCTTGCCTACGTGTAGCTTTTGGTTGTGTCACTTGGGTCTCAAAGGGAGAAGCGTGTGCAGGGGTTTAAACAAGGACAAAGATGACAAGGACCTGCCAGATTTTCCTTCCTACTGCACCCTCAGCAGCTGTTTGAACCCTCCCTCTCCCACTGCTCCTCCCTCGGGAGCTTTAGTGTCCATCACAGAACGGTTTGGGTTGGAAGGGACCTTAAACACCGTCTGGTTCCACTGCCCTACTGTGGGCAGGGACACCTTCCTCTAGACCAGGAAGGATCATCCCAGCCAGCCCAAAACCTCAGCCTGGAGTTTCTTCCCAGCTCTACTCCCCTGCCTGCCTTTGCAGGAGCCTTGGGACAGCAGAGCAGGCAGCCCCCAGGAGCCCGCTGAGAACCCCAGGGAGCTCCGACAGCTTCCTACCAGCTGCTTTCCCGGGAGAGAGTCAGGGAAAGCACTGGGCAAGGCAAGCAGGCAGCAGGAAAACTGCCCACCTAAGGGAAGTCACAAGACTTTTCCAGCTCAAGTTGCTCCTTCGAGCTCAGCTCATTACCTAGGCAATTAAGAGAGCACAGTGATCACAGGACAAGGCTTTGTTTTTCTTAAACCAGCCCTTAGGCTTCCCTGCTGCCCCTCTCTGCAGTGCTTGACAAACAGCCCCAGAGGAGGGAGGGCAGCAAAGGGACGAGCAGCGTTAGCCCCACACACCCCACCCCAAGCCCTCATCCCTAAGAAGAGGTTTCAGGGGCACAGTCATGTAGTCTGTAATAATTATATCATTAAAAGCACTTTTCCAGCCTGACCTGACTGCAGCTCAGGCACTTTTTGGGCCATCAGAGCTCCAGCAATAACAATCTGGATTCATATCACAGTTCAAAGGGTGAGGCTCAGCCCTGAGGCTCCACATCGATCCTACAGCAGCCACCAACGATTTTAGGAGGAAAATCCCCAAGCTCCCAACATCCACAGGAGTGCTACCTTTTAAAGATACATGGGAGAGAAGAACTGCTTAAGTTTTGCACACACAACCTTAAGCTTCCATGTAAAACAGCCCCATGCAGAGCTCCAACCCACACAGAGCCCAAAACAACTCTCTGATCCACAGCCACAGACTGAGCAGCCAACAAACGCTCTGGAGCCAAACATTTCTACAGCCACAACTCGTGCCAGGGTGTTTCCCCCTCTCCTCCCAGCCAGCGATGCACCCGAGCTGCCCAGAGGCTGCTGGCAAGCCCAGAGATCCAGGCAGGCTGCATCTGCATCTCCGAGGATTCCCACTTCAAGGCAGGGTCAGCCCATTGCTGTGGGGTTCAAACATGCAGCTCCTGGCACCACGGACTGACCTTTTCCTACAGCTCATAAACCCTAAGCTTGATTCAGAGCATCAAGAGAAATGCCACAGGTCAATCACTGTCATAGGTCTGTGACAGGCACAGGGCGCCCTGGGGACACACAGCTGGCCCCCAGGGGCGAGTGAGTGCCCAGCAGGGGCTCCTCTCACACACCAGAAGGGCCAGGCCTGCTGTAGGATGGGAAGCACAGCGTGGATGACCTTCCCAGCACGCTGCAGGAACAAACTGCGAGAGACACTTCTCCAAAGTGAGCCCTTGGCCGTTGTGACATCTGCCAGTTGACCTCCCACCAGGAGTTTAAGTGGCCCAAGCTACACAGATGGTACCCGACAGCCACATGACGAGGTGCCTTTGGGGCATCTTCCTTTTTTGATAAGAAATCCTCACACAGAGCAAGACAGCAAACCCTCCCCTGCAGCATCTTTCCTTCTCTCCCCCTTTCCAGAAGGTGAGCAGAGACAGGGACCCCTCCTCCCCAGCCAGCAGAGTTTGCTGGGCCCTGGCTCCGAGGGGAGGAACAGGGAGGGATTAGAGGGGAGCAGCCCTGCCAGGCACCACGGGATAAGCTGCTGGCACACAGCTGGTGTGACCTGCTGTGCACACGCCGGGGCCGTGGCACGACCACCACCGGCGGCACACCAAGGGGGAAAGGAAATAAGGCATTTGGGAGGACTGTTGTAGGGGAAGAGACCTGGATGGGAAAGGAGGAGGTACGAGCCTTTAAATCGGCTGGCACTGATGTTTGGATAGGACCCTCAGTTTGGAAGTCAGCCTCAGCTCCTTTTGGTCCTCCTGGCCCAGGTGCTGCCTTCTGGTCAGCGCTGCTTCTCCAGCAGGATGGGGTGTGGGATGGGCTGGACCTTACGAGTCCAGCTCCCTGGCAGGACACCTCTCCCAGTGTCTCCATCCCTGCTGTGATCCTGCTCCCCCCTCACCTCTTTCACGGTAAGGGAGCACCGGTGTGAACTTGGGATTGCAAAGTGCCGCAGTGGGGGAAGGGAAAGGCACCCGGGAATCCCACAGAGGACAGCGGTGCTGCTCCATCACAAAGGGAGCCTCTTCCACCCCGGCATGGATCACGAGGAGACCCTAGCTAAGATCCCTCCTCCCCCAGAGCTGCCGAACACACGCGGCAAGCACCCGGCACGGAGCTGCTCCCTGCTTTGTTACACCGGAGAGATCTGAGGGGAAAAAACTGAGTGGAATCAGCAGACAAACGCACACAGGATGCTCCTGTCCCTTGCCCCTCCAAAGACGTGCAGAAAGCCACCACCCGGCATCAGGGTGGCAGCAGAGCCACCAGCCCGAGGAAGGGTTTGTTTGGGTAAATAACCCTGCTTAGCAAAGACGGGCGCTTGATAAACTCGAAACCACTCCAAAGATTAAACAGCAGAACACTGAGCAGCCTTAAATCCTCTGATTCCTGTCACCGAACTGCAGGCCTTTAGCTGTGCCCCCAGGCAGGCAGAGAGGCAGCCGGGACAGCTTCACTTCGGGCTACATAAAGTATAAAAATCCTCATGTCCCAAGGAAAAACGCATCTTTATAAAACTCAAAGACCTTTAAGCCCGTACAAACTTCCCCACACATCAGCTATGTGTACACCGAGATGCTGAAATAACATTAAAAACCATTAATAATTAATAAATCAATAATTATTTATTTATTCCGGCTGGGGATGGCCGGCATAGCCCTGCTGGGTGAATTGCTGTCAGCGATCATGGGCAACACCTGAGACCTGCTCCAGCTGTTTCTCCTCACAATCCATGGCAGCACATCCCAGATTTTGTCCTTGCTTTCCCTCGATCTGCTTTCAGGGAGTGCTCAAGCAGGGACGATAGATAAATAAATAAAGTCACTAAAAATCAATTGTTTTGTTGATGAGCTTGCCCAGAGCTCCATTTAAGGATTCCTTTTTAATTGTTATTTTGCTTTAAAGCACCAGGAACGACTCAACTCGGTCTGCAACCGCTATTTGCGTCTGAAAGGATGAAGCTTTCGTCCTTCCCTGCCACACCATGGGCCCCATCCATCCCACAGCCTCAGACGGACGGGAAATCGGTGCCCTGGAATTAAACCTGATGGAATGAGGTGTGGGGGGGAAAGGGAAAAACGAGGCAATCTCAGAACAGTAAATTTCCTGGTGCTGCAAGGCAAACAACTCTCCCAGGCCGCTCCTTTCCCAAGCTCACTCACTTGCCAATCCTTTAAGCAGGGTTAAAAGAGAGTGGAAAAAGGGGAAAAAAAAGAAAAAAAAGGAAGCATTTGAATATATTCAATGAGAAATCGCGGTGTTTCTGCAACCTGAAAACGCAGCAGTTTCGAGCCGCTGCTACTCCAGCAGGAAAATCCAGGGATGCCTCGGTGCCCTCCTGAGGGCTCCCTCTTAGTTACAACTACAGCGCGGTCCCCAAAAACAAAAGGCTCCTGAATAACCTGTAAGCACATCACAGGGAATTACTGCTCGCTGCCAGCACACCGAGTCTGCCGGAACAGAGGGGAAAAAGTCACTTCCATGGGCAAACTTCCCAACCGGGCAGCACAGGGCTCAGCCTCGCCCTCCCGCACAAACCGGGGTTCTCAGCGGAACCCACCAACAAAATCAACTTCATCTCCCCACATCCCTCCGAGCCTGGCAGCTGGAGACGGCACAGCGAGGACGTGTGGGTTAGAAAGGGAGAAAAAGCAATTCGAGGGGAAAGAAACCAAAATTCTGGGGGGTAAGGGATTAAATTGTGGGGGGGGTGTGGGGGGTAAAGAACAAAATATTCGGGGGGAGAGGGAAACAAAATTCCAGGGGGGTGAAGACAGGAAAGACAAAATTCGAGGAGGTAAAAACCCACCAAAATTTGAGGTGGAAAAAAAAAAAAATTGGGTGGGAGAGAGCACTAAAATTCAAGGGGCAGGGAGGGGGAAGAAGCCAAACCCAAGATTCGAGGGGAAAAAAAAAACCCACAACAGCAAAATTGGAGGGGGAGAGGGAAATCCCACAGAATGCGAGGCGGAAGGAAGGAATCGATTTCAAGGGGGGAAAAAAAAACCCAAACAAACAAAAAAATCGACGCTGTTAGAGTCACAAGCATTCGAGGGTGGAAAACCCTCGAAATTCAAGTAAAGGGAAAACTTGCCAAAATTCGAGGACGGAAACCTAAAATGCGATGGGGGAAATCCCACAAAATTCGAGGAGGCAAAGATACAAAATTCCTGAAATTTGGGGAGGAAGCCCCAAAAATTCTAGGGAGGAAAAAAAAAACAAAAAAAAGCACGATTCTGGGAGGGAAAGAAAACGAGGTTTTGGTGGGGGAAACCCCATAAAACCCTAGGGAAAAAAAAAAAAACCACTAAAAATTTTAAGTGAAAAGTACTCTATGGAGGAAACCAAACACTGGAAGTATTGCAGGGGGGGCGGGGGGGAAGGAATTGCGGCGGGGGAGCAGGGGGACAGCACACAGCTCCCGGCGGGAATGGCGAGGAGGGGGAAGCGAGGGAAAGGTGCCCGTCCCTTACCGCCGAAGAAGCTCCTGGCGCGCAGGAAGCCGGCGCTGAGGCGAAGCACCGACAGCTTGTCCAGCCCGGCCACCACGTCGGGCGGGAAGGGCAGCAGCCCCGCCAGCCGCTCCAGCTCCCGGTTCAGCCGCTCCCGGTGCCGCTTGGACGGGTTGGAGGAGCCGCCGCCTTCGGCCGGGCCCGGCCGCGTCCTGCCGGGCACAGCCGAGTTAGCGGGGCAGGGGGACCCCCCTCAGCCCTTCCCCA
>VXAD01013278.1:293741-311269 GCA_013399195.1 Dicrurus megarhynchus
GGACCGTGGGTGCTAATGGCTCGAACAATGCACCTGGTGCTTTGCTAGTGCTGCACGGAGCGGCCTCCCAGGTGCGGAGGCTACAAACTGGCTTTGCAGATACGGGAAGAGGCAAATCCTGCGATGTGGGGTAAGTCTTTATCGTGCCAATGTCCCCCCTCACGGAACGGCTCAGCTGTGAGAACTCCGTTCCGAAGTTCGGGGACAGTCGCACCTAAGGTGAAGGTACCCGCCTCCACTGATGGGCCATAATTAACCCAACCGCGCTCAGCTCACACGGAGACAGCTGCGACATCTCAGAAGGTGTCAAGGGTCCCCAAGTGTCCCGTGATCCACAAAATTATCCGGTGTGAAGCTCCCCGCCTCAGAGGAGGTACAGGGGATGTTCCCACGAAGCCTCAGCATAATATAAACCCCACAGACCTGGTGTTTGTTGGACTCTTTTCTTCACCCATCGTCTGCAATCACCACCTCGGCAAGACACCGAGAGGACTCGAAGAGGAACAACGGAACATCACTGAAATCTACAAAGTAGGGTATTTTTTTTCTGCCTACTCTGTTTCTCTGTCACTTTCTCTCCCCCTCGCATTTACAGTTAAATAAAAATCCATACTATTGACACTGGCGTATGGTGTCATTTACCCCTTATTTGGGGCAGAGGCATCTCTCTAATAATTTTTAACAGTCAGATCTTAACCATGTGTGTCAATGTCGAGTGTAACCCTGCCTGTGAGTCCCACACCCCCACAGGGCAGGCTGGGGGCGCAAAGGGGGGACACTGTCACACCTCTGCTGCTGTGCATACCCACAGTGCCTGGGGACAGCGACAATGGGAGTGTCACACACCCAGCACCAGGGCCAGGCTTTTCCCAGCACTTGCTCAGTCAAGGAGGAAATGGAGAGACACGGTTTCGGGTCAAAACAAACATCAGCACCATACAAAGCAAATCGCCTTTTAATACACAGCCAGACACGGGGGGTGAGGCTCGGGACAGCTCTTTTCTCCTCAGCACCTTCCGGCTGCCACCAGCAGCACAAAGAAATCACGGAGCGGAAAATGAGATGCTGCCACCAGAACAGACTTTATGTGCACAGCCACGAGGTACAGAGAGATCAGACACCAGTGACAGCACAGGGGGGTCTGTCACGGCCCCAAGCAGCAGAGCCCCCACCCCAAGGCCCACCTCTTGCAGGACTGGGATGCCCCAGCACCGTCTCACAGGTGTCAGGACAACAGAGGCTGGGGAGCAGAGTCCATCCTGCTGCTTTTTGGATCCGGATCATGGCCAGTCAACTCCTTGCCCCGTCCTAGGTGCTCCTCCAGGCCACTTCAGAGGGGTCCAGCACGTTTCAGCATCGCTCTGCTCCCAGCCTGCAGACAGGAGCTTGACCTTTCCCAAGCCCCACCAGCCCAGGCAAAGCTGGACATGAAGGGAGACCTGGGGAGACGAGGCCACTCCACACCAGGACACGTGAGCTGGCCGCTGGCCCTGCACTAATTACCTGATTTAATTTGCTCGGTAAACACTTAACACTGGTGTGCGAGGCAGATGTGCTGCTCAGGGTGATGGGTGCATGAGGGGAAGGTGTGAATGTCCCCAACCACTCTGATCTCTCTGACCCAACGTTGCGAGCCAGCGTGGTCTCAAATCAACCCCACCCTCTCCAGTCATTGCTTTTTTTGTGGGTTTCCCTGATGGATCTGCGAGAATTTGCCCCATGGTGGGGAAAACAACAATTAATTCACATCTTAGGTTACAAATATAGAAAAGAAAGGGAATTCAACAAAGTGGTTGTGCTGGGCTGCAGGCCAATGGTTTGAGGGGCACCAAGTGAGTCTGAAATGGAGAGGCAGCCAGTGGTCACTGCAACCCTCCCTGCTTTTCCTTCTCGCTGCTTTGGCAAAATCACAGGGGGAACCCCCACTGTTCCTCTGTCCCATGGCACTGCAGAGCACAGGAGAGGAAGGCAAGGACAAGCCAGTGACAAACCCAAGGGGAGTTTGGCTGGACCTTCCCCACCCTGCATCCCAGAAAGGTCACATCTGCCTGGTACCCACCTCTCCCAAATTCCCCTGGAAGGCTGCTGGAGAGCCCAAACCCCTGAGGTGCCTCCACTCCCACCAACTCTGCCTCCCACTGAGACCCTTCAATGCTGCTGAGCTTCTCAAAGTGCTTGGTAACACCTTTTCCAAAGGATTTGGGTGGTCTCTGGAGGAGATGGAGAGCACAGGAGGGAGAGAGGCTCAGGCAGGCAGAGATGATGCAGGGGACCAAACAGCAACATGACAAAGGTGCTCCACACGCAGGAGATGAGGAGACCACACTGTTTTGTTGAGAAACAGCAGTTTAGTGCTACCTGCCTGTGAGGCAGCAGCTCCATCTGCAAGAGGCTGCCCCAAGCATGTGGATGTGCCAGCAAGCAGTGTCCTTCCTCGGACCCAAGAGCCTGCAAGCCTCCCCAGCGGCACAGCTGCATCTCCCTGAAAGACTTCTCATGGAACGAAAAGTCCAAACCACTTCATCTTAGACTGTCTGACAGCACTGGAAGACAAAATCCTGAGAGACCAGGGAGCACAGGATGCCACTGGCAGGTATGAAAAGAGCTCATAGCTTCTGGTGGCTTTCCAAGACAGAGCTCCTGTCTCACAGTGAGCTCCAAACCAGGCTGCCCACAAAGGATGGTGTGCCCGGCAGACCCCTTGCTCCCTCCACAGGAGCCGGGCACCCCTCAGGTCCTGCAGCCCTCACACCTCACCTTGAGCTGGATCTCACAGGCACAGAGGGGCTGCCCAGCTGAGCAGGGAACTGATGGGCAGCCAGAGCCCTGCCCGGAGCACGGGGGTGCTCCTGCACCCACCTTCACAGGGAGAGCTGCTGAGCACCTTGGAACCGAGCCTGGTGAGGAGCAGGGTGCTCCAGGGTCGTTCTCAGCGGGGCAAGGCAAAGCGCCCGGCTGCTGGGGAAGGGCTACTTTAGAAGCATCCCTCAGGAAGTTGCTCTCGTGCCTAAAAAGGCTGTTTCCATACTGGCACTCGGGCAGCACAACGCAGCCCGTCTGCTGGGCACCGGGATCCGTGCTGGAGCCCAGCAGGAGCCCGCTGTGGTGCACTGGCCCTGCCCCCTGGCTCCTCTGAGGGGCTGCCCCACCACCCTGCGGGAACCACAGCTGTGAGAACCACTTGTCCTCTCGCAGCACTGCCTGTTCCCCTTCCCAGGAAAAGCTGGGCTCCATGTGGGCTGCCAGGGGCTGTTTGGGGAAGCTGCCATGCCCTGGCAGCTGCCTGGCTCCTAAGGATGCTTGTGCAGGGAGAGCAGACTCCGCATCACGGAGGTTCCCATCCCCACAGAACAAGGACTCGGGCAAGCCCTGGGCAGCGCAAGGAACAGACTGGGAGGGGGGTGGCAACCACAGCCTGGCCCCCGGGGGGCTCTCAGGGCTGCCAGCTGGCAGAGTTTGGGACTCCACCTGCATTCCTGCAGCTTCCAGCTGTCTTGGAGCTATGGTCATCCAAGCCTCCGATGGGCAACTGGCTGGGTTTGCCTGGAGGGGGACACTGTGCCACAGAGTCACCAACGTGTTAGAGTGCAACAGGGGTGGGCAGCTTGAGCCCGGCAGCTGGCAGCCGGGCTGGCTCTGAGCAGTAGGAACAGTGTTATCTACAGGAGCAGAGAGGGTGGCTTCTGCCTGAAACCCCTGGTTTGCCAGCTGAAGCGCTGCCAAGGATTTGCTGCCGGAGACGGGGACACCCAGCACAGTCCCTGCCACCGGCCCCGCTGGGCTAAACGGGACCTGCTGCTCTGGCTGGGCGGAGCTGCCCTCAGAGGTGACAGAGACCACAGAGCCCAGAGCCCCGTGGCCTCCCCGTGTGCCCAGTGCCCGCGGCTCTGCTGGGAACGCTGGATCAGCTCCCCAGCAGCGCTGGAAGTGAGCCACAGCACTGTTTTCCTCATGGCAGTGCGGGAAGTCCAGGCTCTTCCCAGCACCCTCCCTGAGGAGCATCTGCTCCACACAGGATGTCACCCCGGTGCCCGGCCTCTCGCCAAGCCCCTGAGCTGGCGGCTCCTCCTCTGCCCCCAAGCTGAGCAGAGCCTCCTCCCACTGCTGCAGCTCGGTGTTGTCCACACCGAGGCTCCGGCAGATGTTTCCATCCACCTTGCTCTTCTCAAAGAGGGCTTCGATGACCACCAGGAGGGAGTCGCTGTCCTCCTTGGCATTGCTGATGTCCTCGCTCTGGCTCAGCCCATCGGGCTCAGGGATCAAACCTGGCAAGGAGAACTGAGGCACGTTATCAGCGTGGGGATTGTATATGGATGCATCCCGCTTCATCGTGGCCCCGAGCAGAGAGTTGGGGTCTACCAAGCGCGGCTCCGAGCTGGAGTTTGCTTGTGTCTGCAACTCCTCCCTGGCTTGGAATGAGTCCAAGAACCCAGGAAGGTCATTCCCATACAACACTGCTTCCCCCGTGGCAAAGCTGAAAGGCAGCTGCAGGTTTCTCTTCCGGAGATGTTCTTCCCCTTCTTCATTCCTTTGGTGTGGAGGGAAAAAGAGGTGGAAACAGCATGAGCAACTCCTCCAGGCCAGGCAAAATCACCTCTCTGACAGCAAGGGGGGAACTCACAGCCCTGCCCTGGCTTTTCTAGAGGAAAAGGGGGCTGGATTGGGCTGGCTACAAGAGGTCTGCATGGCTCAGGGAAGGGCTGCTGCTCCCAGGGAGGAGCATGTCCACAACCACCTCCTCAGAGCCGATTCACTCACACTGCAGGAGGACAAACGCTGCAAAGTGCCGACCCCAACTACCCCCTTCCTCCACCCTCACGGCCCATGCGTGCCTCGGGCAGCCCCCCCTGCCCAGAGCAGGTGAAGAGGGCCAGCAATACTCACGACAGGGCTCGCTGGCGGGCGATGATGCAGTCGGGCCTGTCCCCTTTGTACACCAGCCGCGCGTTGGCCTGCACCCACACCCAGCTGCCCCTCTTGGTCAGCAGCCGGAACACCGTCAGCCCGCTCTCCCCCGTCTTCATCACTGGGGCAGGGACACAGGAGAGCTGGCACAGAGTTCCTCCACAGAGGCAGACAAATGACACGTGCAAGACACCGCGAGGTTGAGCATCACCTCGTGCCTGTGCTTCGGGGCTGGGAGATGTAGGGTGCTGTGTCTCTGCCAGCTCCCCGAGCTCATCCAGGAGGAAGAGCCTTTATCACAGCTACTCCAGCCCCGGGACACACAGCACCAAGGAGCAACAGTACAGCCAGGCCAGAGCCTTGAGGGACCCCACAAACACCCCCCCTAACAGCCCCCAGCACTCACTTCTCACGTGGTGCTCTGCACAGTGCATCATATCGGCCGCATGCACAAACTGGTATCCGGACCCCCTCCTGCACAGCTCCATCTCCGTGTATCCCAGGACAACCTTCCCCCTGGAATCAGCACAGGAACGCAGTGACACCAGGGATGCATCCCCCACCGTTGCCCCACTGGCCAGACTTCCACTTTGGGTGGGAGCTCCCTGTTCCACAAAACCCCCTAAACCACGTCAGAGGAGAAGTGCTGGTGCCCCATTAACCTGCTCCCTGTGTTACTGGGGGCCTGCAGCAGAGGGACAAAAGCATCAGGCCATGGGAGCTGGGTCAGGTGTTCCTTGTCCCCACCAGGCCTAGTTTTCTGTCCAGCACCAGGGGTTTTGCCACAGGGAAAGTGAGAGATGCCTTACCGGGAATCACAGGCCATGGGAGTGAAGTCCAGCTTGTGCTTTGTCTGGAAGATCAGCGTCTTGGTCCGGAGCTCCAGGATGGACAGAGGCTGGACAAGTGTTGCAATGGCAAAGAGAGCAACTGGGGACTTGTCTGCTGCCGACTTGTGCTGCCCAAGAAGGAACTTCAGGCGCCCACGGAAATTCAAGGCCTTACAGGGGATTAGAAAACGTGGGTGTGAAGCAAACAGGGTGGTGGGAACTGGCTGTGCTCCCATCCCCACGGGACACAGGTGGCTCTGGGGGAACACCCTGCGGGCACAGGGGGAGCAGAGGGGTGTCCCAGCATTACCAGGAATCCCGAGGAGTTATCCAGCAGGCAGCGGAAGCGGCAGGTGAAGCTCCTCTCCACGAAGGACTCCTTCTCAGCCTGGAGGTGTCTGGCCAGCGGCGGCTGCTCAGCGGGAAAGGCTGGAAAACCAAAGGGAAAGGGAAGCTTTCCAAGCTGCGCACCCTGAGCTCACGGCTCAGAGCTGCTGGAGCAAAGCCCCGGTGCTCCCGCAGGGATCGCCCCGGCACTCACTGTCAGCAGCGGGCAGCAGGCTCCTGTGCAGCTGGCGGCGGAAGGCGGCCCTGTCGTCCGCATGGATCAGCTCGTACACGCTCTGGTAGATGAGATCCGACTGGAACGATGCAAGGGAACAGTGTCCCACTCCTGGACAGCCTGGCAGAGGTGTCTGGAGGAGGGGACATGGCAGGAGGCTTCCCTTTGTGGGCACTGAAAGTGCAGGGATTGAGCGGAAAGAACAGGCAAACACCACAAGGCCTGTGTGCTGTGTGGAGAGTGAGGACCAGCAGTGGCTGCTCTTTTAGGGATGGATCAGGAGTGAGGAAAAGGGATCTGCCAAGGGAAATCTTGGGAATGGCTCAGAGCTTTCTAGAAGCAGTAGAAACAGCGATGTCCAGGTAACCCTGGCTGCTCAGGACTGCCTGTTTCCCCAGCATTCCCCCACCGCAGCCACACAGAGCTTTTCAGCCTCTTCCCCACGCTGTCTAGGCTGAGGTTCTCCTGGTGTTCCCAGCCCTTCCACGGATGTTTCACACTGCCTCTGGCTCTCAGTCCTTAATGGGAAATGCTGAAACTCCAGCTCCTTCCCCTGCCAGAGGAGCTGCTGCCCTTTGGGAAGCTTTGCTCCCCATCTGCACCTCCTTCCCAGACCAGGACTGCATCCATCTGTTTCCAGCCAGGAAAACACGGTGCTCACCTGGTGGAAACCCAGGTAGTCCTGCACAGTAGGGGAGATGTAGAAGATGTAGCCATCTCCAGTCACGGCGATGACAAATCCATTGAGTGCCTGAAAGCAAAAGTTCAGCCCAGAGTTACTCTCCCAGCTTCAATCCGGCTGCTGGAAGATGAAATCCCCCAGCTGTTTCTTCAGCATTCAGGGACGGGAAGGGACCTTCCTCCTCAACAAGGAGCCCCACAAAGAAGGACAGCACCCGGTAACCATGCAAGACTCAGTTCTGTGGAGGTTTTTGTTCCCAGCACGAGCAATGACCCGAGCTGGACCGACCACTTTCTGCAAACCCCTCGTGGAAGCCCCTCGCACTGCAGGGCAGCTCCTGCTCAGGAGGGGCCAGCTAAGGAGAGGTTTCATGGGGGACCTGGAGTTGGTTTCCTTGTCTCCAGCTGGGAATAGCTACACTCTTCTGGGGCTCTGCTTTGGACATGATGATCCTTGTGGGTCCCTTCCAGCTCAGGATATTGTATGATTCTGGTGACCATTTCAGGCTGATTTCCCCCAGAAGCAAAGCACTGCACTAGAACATAACTCTTGCCCCCTGCTCTTGACTGTAATACGTTATTAGTGCATAGAAGGAGAGAAATTGGGAAAAGAACACCCTAAATAGAAACCCAGTGCACAGATCCAGCTTGCTGAGGGACCAGGCCCTTCCCTTTGTGTGCTGCAGCCCCTGAGGGACCCCGAGTCAGAGCTTTCTGCAAATCACAGTATCTGATTAAAATGATCTTTGTGGGGAGAAAAAAAAAAGCCACCAGACAGCTCAGCTGGGGCATTTCTGTCACAGTAACACCTCATAAGCTCTCCAGATGCCTTCAGTCACCTGGGGCTGCCAATGCTCTGGTGGCTCAACAAATTGCCACCACATGGTGCACGTCCAAAGCCCTGGAGAGCGCTCAGGAGCAGCTCCATGCTGGGACTGGGGCAGCCACGGGCTCCCTCCTGGCCATCCAGCTGCTCCTCCGTGCCTGTCACACTTGCAGACAGTGGGGGACCTCGTGTGGTCCTGGATTCACTGCCAAAAGTCACACTGAGCTCCCAGGAGTCACTGCCTCACCAAAATCCCACATGGAGGCTCCTGCTGGGGGTCTGCTCACACCGCCTGCTGCCTGTAGGGCTCTGCAGGAACAGGGCTGAAGAGACCAAAGTCAGGCTTAAGGAGAGCCAAGCATCCATCTGCTGGTGTTTGGAGAGGTGGGAGAAGAGGACTGAAGGCCCAGAAAGCCTACAAGACAGCTGGAGAGGGCACGGAGGGATAGGACAAGGGGGCTTCATGCTGCCAGAGGGCAGGATTGGATGGGATATTGGGCAGGAATTGTTCCCTGGGAGGGTGGGCAGGCCCTGGCACAGGGTGCCCAGAGAAGCTGTGGCTGCCCCTGGATCCCTGGAAGTGTCCAAGGCCAGGCTGGACATTGGGGCTGGGAGCAGCCTGGGACAGTGGAAGGTGTCCCTGCCCATGGCAGCTCATCACAAGCTGGGCTGTAAGTTCCCTTCCCACCCAAACCATTCTGGGATTCTGTGGAAGCCCAGGCACAGGAGATGCCAAGAACACGGAATGATTAAAGGTCCTGCACAGACTCGCCCTGCAGCCCCAGGGAGCAGCACGTTCCTAAGCTGACGTGCCCAGATGGTTCTTCAGCAGTCAGCCTTTCCGTGGGACCCTTCCATGCCAGGCCCTTCCAGCTCACATTTGTAACTGGCAGCCCAAACCAGCAGTGTTGAGGGAGGCTGACTCACCTTGTCCTCGTGCTCTGAGCTTCACTGGCGGCTGTCTCACGAGACACACGCTGGCCTTTCTACAAACCAAAGCCCCCGCTTCCCACTGCTTTTGTCCACCACTGCTCTCCAACATCCATCTGCCCTTCTTTTCTCCCCCACAACCTGCAAACTGAAGCTGGGCTTTTCCTATCCCAGGCAGGCTGTGAACTCATCCCTACGGAGCTCACGCAATGCCCCAGGTAGGGCAAGGAGCTCCCGCAGGATGTTTTGTCCCACAGCTCTCAACATTCTCCTCTTGGCCTCTGCTGAAGATAAGGAACCAACCCAGCACCTTGGAAACTACTCAGGGATCAATGCCTACACCACCATATGATGTCCCTGAACCTCTTGGCTGGGATGGAGCTTGTGTCCATGAGCTGTAAGAATCAAAGGGGCAGCACACTGCAGTGGGGATGAGAGGGTGGGAACGGGGAATGGGGATCTGGACCCATCCCAGCCAGCAGTGTCACTGGTCTCTGTCCCTAGGAATTCAGTGCCTGCAGGAATCACAGCAAAGCAGCTCTGGGCAAGGCAGGGTCTCCTCTCGCTCCACAAGCTCCAGAGCTGCTTGGGAAGACTCCAAATGACCAAGCCACAGCACCATACCTGGAGCAGCAGCTCCCCCTCAGGAAACAGCTCCCTGTCACCCTGCGGCTCCGTCCATCTGTCCCCTCCTGGGGCTCTGGGCTGATCCACGCAGTTGCCAACCTTTGGAGCTGTAGCTGCGAGTGAAAAGGCAAGAAATCAGTGTGGAAGGGGCAAGCCAGGAGCCTCCCCCTCCTCCTCCCCACCCCAGGGCTGCTCATGCAGCTATTGGGTGCCCGTGGACCCAGCGTGGAGGAAGGTGAGACCATCAGTGGGAACTGGCAGAGAGTCCATTTACAGAGCCACGCCCAACTGCCCGAGGCTTCCTTCAAGAGATTATTTCCCTTGCTTGATCCCATCTCTGGGAAACCCCTCTTCTGCCAGGGTGTGAGGCAGAGATGCAAAGGACAGAGGGGAGCTGAGTGCTTCTGGGCTGCCCAGGCTGGGGAACACCACCCAACACAGCCAGGAGGCTTCGCCTTAGAGCCTGGAGTTGGCTCCAAGCCACCCCACTGGGGTGCTCTGTCTGCTCTGCTGCCCTTCAGGGTCGAAGAAAGAGGCAAACTTTCCCAAAGCACCTGAGATGCCACCAAAGCATCCATATTTGTTTTCTCCCTCCCACCTGTGGCTGCTTGGAAGCAGATCAAGAGTTGGTGGCCGTGGCACTCCCAGTGACACCTGAGAGCTCTCGGCTCCCAGGACTCGCTGCCATGATCTCCCCAGGCTGATTCAGGTGCTGCCTCATGCTTCAGCACTGGATGCCTTCAAGGCAACACCCCTGGGTGCAGCCAGCATGAAAGCTCCTGCTGCCCTGGTCATGGGACCTTGAGCGTCACGGGACTCACACAGAACCGGTCAGGGAACAGGAATGGGGACAGAGGCTCCCAGGGACATCCCCAGCGTGGTCCTTTATCTGCTGATTATCACTGAAAAAACTCAATCCAAACTCAGTTTCCAGCAAAAGGACGATTTTCAAGGCATGTTTTTGTGCCAGCTCAAGAAAAATAAAAATCACAGAAAAGCTCAAAGCAGCTCCCGTGTAGGAACCACCCCACCTCTGCCACCACCACCAGCTCCTGCAGCTCCCTGGGGTCCGACAGAGCTCGCACATCCTGTGTGATCCAGATCCCAGCAGAGAGCACTGCCTGCCCCATCTCAGCCCTGGGTGTCAGATGGTGCTGGATCCAAAGGGTAAAAATCCTCTGGATGTTGGGGAGCAGTACGAAATGAGGAAGAACCTCAAACCATCCCCCATACATTTAATTTTCTCCATGCTAGAAGCTCTCACTTCACCACTGAAATGTTTTAAAGGTTTTTTTTGGTTTCTTCCCTGGTAACACCAAGGTCAAAGCCAAAACGATTCGAAGCCTGAAGAAGTTTCACATGACACTGCTGATCTGGGACATTTTGCTCTGCAGCAAACCATCAACGTGCCAAAGCATTCTCCCTGATGGATTGGCACCTTTGGATTCAAAACAAATTTGGAGTCAAAGCCTCCCTGGGATGTAGTTACACCTGGAGCCGGAGTGACAACAAGTGCCCGCCCACGGAGGCTGTTAGCAGCCAGGGCATGGATCCAGGTAGGGTCAGGGTAATTAGCTGCAGGTCTTGCACAAGGTGACACAAAAAACAGCACTGGAGAGGGTGCTCTGGAGCAGAGTTAGCCTCCATCTCCATCGCTGACAGAGCTGGGATACTTCTTCCTCCCCCAAACCTTCAGCGCTCCTTGGAGATGCTCAGGCAGCATCTCCACCTTCTCTATCCGTCACAGCTTCTGCTTTTTTCCATCCTGTGCTGCCAGATCAGCCAGGTCAGGGGATGTGAGACCTCTGGGAAAGGTTGGGAAAGATGAGATTCAACAGGGAGACACCACGCAAAAAGCCTCCTCACATGATTGCCGTGTGATCCCCAAGGAAAAACATCCCATCTGGACCACATGGCTTCAATTTGCACCCCATGGAGTGTAATAGTTTCAAAATGAAACATCAATTCTCATTTAAAATTTGATTTCTTTTGAAGGGCTGACTCCTCTCTAAAGCATTGAAAGGAGGCAGGCTGGCAGGGGATTTAAAAAAGAAACAAGTTCTTCCAAAATAAAGCTCCAAAAGGGCAGAGAGCTTTTTGAGAGGATGCACATCCTGAGAGCATCTGGTCTCCAGCTCTCTTCCAGTGTCCACCAGCAGCATCTGCAGGGAGAGCTGGGGAGAGCTGCTGTGGCTTACAGAATCCAGCAGGAAATACCCATTTTTTGTTTCCAGCAAAATTTCTTCAACTCTCCCACTGATCTTAGCACGGGGCTTTTAATCTCCCACCAAAGGTGCTCACTTCCCCTTCTCTCAAACACAGAGCAGTCCATTTCTGCACAGCTGAGCTCAAAAATCCTCCAGAATCTGTCTCCCATGGGACACAGCGGGATGACCTGACCTGGGGAGAAGGTCTGGAGCATGGAGACAGGGGAGGAAACTCAAAAAGACAGCGTCTGCCACCAAAGTACTGGTGGTGGGGAGCAGCTGGTGCTCACATCCAGCCCAGTCCTCACTATCCACAGCCAATGGCTAAGATGGACTGGAAACAGTGGCTGGCAGGAAGAAGAGACCCCCATCAGCTGCCAGGCAGGACAAAGCAGGTGACAAGCTGTGTTAAAAGCTAGCTAACCCACCCCATCTAACACACTCCTTTGATGGAGCAGTTGAGACTCACTTGCACACGAAGCAGCTGAGACCACGGATCAGTGGGATTAAAGGAAACAGGTCCAGCGTGTATCCAAGCTGTAACATAGCCACGGCAACAGAAATAACTGGATAAAAGGACAGTGTGCTTTTGCTGTTTGTGCCCAGTTTTTCCAACCTCCTGCAGTGCATCTTTGACAATTAATGGGAATTAACGTGTGGATGTGGCACTTGGGGATGTGGGTTAGTGGTGGGCTTGGCAGTGCTGGGTTAATGGTTGGACCTGATGATCGTAGAGGTCTTTTCCAAGTTTAATGATTCCATAATTTTATGAAAAAGACCATGGCAAAAGCCAGCTGCATTTGCTGGAGCAGTGTGGTGATCACTTACATTTCCAAAGTGCTGTGTGTAATTTTTGAGACAGGAGGGGGAAATCCAGCTCTGTCCTGAACCCCAACACCAGCCAGGGCACTGCAGGAGGTTTCCTGCTGCTGGTGTGATCTCCAAACACTGCAAGGCCTTCACTCAGCCAGGAAAGATGCCAGGATCAGCAGTTTCCAGCATCAATGAATCAGGATGTGCCCCATACATCCCCATTATCCTCCCCCTTTGGGCTGGCATTCCTGTCTCTGCAAGGAGGTTCCTAAGCCCTGCAATGGAGCAAAAACTTCAAGCAGAAGAAAGAAGGAAAAAGGAGCAAAGTCATCTAATCTCTTCACTTTTCTGCCCATCACATTCCCAAAGAAAAACATGGCAAGGCAGCCATGGAGGCTCAAACACATCCCTTGCCTCTGGCATGGATTTGGCACTGAAAATAAAAGGTTATTGGTAACAACCCTAGAGCCAGATCTGCTCTCACAGACTGGGTTACACCAGAGGGAGTTGACAAGCTTCACCCAGGGCAAACACTTCTCTTTGAACAGGCTCCAGAGGTGCCTGGCATCCAAAAACCAGGAGCTCCCAGCTCTTCCAGCAACACCAAGCCACGCACAACCATGTTCCTCTTGGATCCAATCCCAAACCCCGTCAAATTAGCACCAACCTTCGCCTCAGCTGTTTAACAAAGGCACGGTGCCAAGCAGAGCAGGCTCGTGCCATCCAAGTGAAACAGACAAATGCCAAACCCACAGATTATAAACTATTAGGAAAAGTCACTCAGCATTTTCTGGGAACACAGAAATGCCCCGGGGAGCGCTGGCATCCCCAAGTCCACACCAGCCTCCCCAGCCTGCTGCTGCAAACCTTCATCCCACACAATCCAGCAGGATCTTGCCCAGGGACAGATTTGAGCTTGACTCCTTTCACTGCCTCAGTTACTTCAGGCCCAGACCCCTGCAGCTCTGGCCCCTGGTAACAACAAACAAGGAGATGAATAAAAAAGCTAATTTAGTGCCGATTGCAGTGGGATTACCCAGGGAGACCTGTTGCCAGCTGCCCTGCAGCGCAGCACTGGGGAAGGATCTGGTGAGACAAGCACCAGAGGTGGGAAAGGACCTGGTGAGACCTCCTAAGCCAAGCCCCTGCTCCAGCCAGGTCAGCTGGATGGGGAGGTACCCCCACTGCTCACTGTCTGCTAGGAGCTGTTAGATATCTCCCGTTTTGCCAGACTCCAGAGTGTGGTCTCCTACCATGACAGGGTTTTCCATGGGTTCTGAAAGAGACTGGGTTAGGTGGGATATTGGAAAGAAATTCTTCCCTGGGAGGGTGGTGAGGCTCTGGCACAGATTACCAGAGCAGCTGCAGCCGCCCCATCCCTGGCAGTGTCCAAGGCCAGGCTGGACATTGGGGCTTGGAGCAGCCTGGGATAGCAGAAGGTGTCCCTGCCCATGGCAGGGGGTGGCACTGGATGAACTTCTTTCCAACCCAAACCAGTCTGGGACTCTGCAATCCTCTCTCTTGCAGACCTCCCTGCCCAGTGTCCTAGGAACAGGACATGGCAGCACATTCCCTAATCACACCGTCTCGACCTCAGAGAGCATTTTAAGCCCCATTTTCTTGTTCACCCTTGGCAGAGCCACATCTGCAACCCCAGCATCTGCTTCCTTTGTTACAGGAACCGTAGGAAACGAACCCCAGCACGGCTCTCCAGCTAGCTGGAGGTTGTCCAAGCCACTCAGCACTAAAATCCATCCAAGCTTTCAGGAGATCTCCCTCTTTGCAGCAAGAGGGGCTCCCGTCACACCACAGAGAGCCCAGAGCACCGTGGCAGTTGGCAACACAGACACAAGCTTTTCTCCTTGGGCACTTGCTCTCAAAGAGGCAGGGATCAGCAAAGTCACTCCAGATCTGTCTGGGAGACTGTCAGACGCAGGTCCAAGTAGCAACCACTGCAAATTGGTTTGCAGACAGGGCTCAGCACAAGTCTGACAGCGAGGTTTAGTCATTGTTTGCGCGAGTGACAGAACCTTTAAAGGGCCTTTAAGGCAGGCTGTGATAGCACCAGAGCTGTCACTGCCACCCAGCAGCACTCAAAGGCTGGGCCTGACGGGCAAAGCTTGCAGGACACCAAGCCCTGAGCCCCTGATTTTGCACAGGGAAGACTGAGATACCAGGCAGCAGAGAGCTGTGCAACACCTGCAGCGTCTGCCCCAGGGCACAGAGGAGTTACACAGGTGCACACCCTGAATCAGCCTGTGGAGGCACGGAGGGGGCTCCAGGAGCTTCCCTCTCTGGGCCTGAAGCTTGGCATTTCCAGCAAACTACTAATTAGTCTGGCTTCTTATTAAAGCACAGAGAAGAACATTTAAAAGCAAAGCAGATTCAGAAGATGATGCAGTGAGTCACTGCCCTGCAATGGAAACTGGGATCCCACGCAGATGACAAGTCCCTTTGCCTCATACCCACTGTGGAAGCAGGCACTGATAACAGCACCCAAACCCACTGTGGTTGTCCTCTGCTCTGTCCCACCCCAAACACCGCCCCAGACCCTGATGCCTGGCTTCCTACACCCCATTCAACAGGCCTGTCCCCAAGCCAGAGGCACACAGCACCCACACCTCAGAAATACCAGAGAAGATGGAGAAGGCTGGAAGCCTCTTCTCGGATTTCTCCTGGCGTCAGCAGCCAGACAAGATGCAGGCAACACAGGGAAGCTCCACTCTAGGGCTGGAGAAACGCAGCACAAGGGAAAAGGGAGCCTCAGGGCATCACCCTGAGCCCACTGTGCAATCGTTCTCTCAATTGCCCGGAGATAAGGCAATTACCATTCTATCAAAATATCCATCTCTCTCCCGCCTGGAGATAAGGCCGGGCTTGGGCTGTGGATGAGGAGAGGACAGGGATGCTCCCCAGGCGATGCCACACTCTCCTGCTGCAGGAGAGGAGCCTGCAGGAAGCAGAGGACAGCAAACCTGAAGCAGAAAGCAGAGCACAAGGGGTGCCACCACGTCCCGCAGAACGCCTGACAGGACACACCAGGAGCAGGCTGCTGTGACCTGCAGCTGGCACCGGTCTTCATCAGGCACGGCTGGGACCCAGGCCCACCCTGATGAATTGCTGGGATGATCTGAAGTCAAACAGGATGAACTTCAGGGCAGAGCAAGGGGAAGGAGCTGGAAATCAGAGGCAAGTGGCCAGATGGGAGTAATTGGCCCGGCAGAACAGGGCTCCAGAACCCCCGCAACGCCACGTGCTTTTCCAGCGCAGCTCTCACGCTGGGAAGCACACGCTGAGCACATCCAGCGGGAACCAGCTCCTGCTCGGAGGCACAGGTCCCATCTGGAGAGTTTGGCACAGGAGTCTCCTCCTGGAGTCCAGCACTCCAGCTGCAGAGGGCCCTGGGAGGGCCCTGGAGAAGTGGGCATGAGGGAAAAGCCAAGGGAGCCAAGTTTATCCAGGCTGCAGCGGGGAGAAGACACAATAGGAGCCTCTAAGCACAAAAAGCTGCTGCTGCCTTCCTACCCCACGTGCTCTGCCTTCCCCAGTGTCCATCACCCATTCCATCGAGCCCCTGCAGAGGGAACACGTCCCTGCCCACATGTGCTGGTGACTCCTGGGAGTGTGGTGACTGCTCCCAGCCAGGCTCTGCACCATGTCTGTGTTATAATTTATTAAATATACTGTAACTGTAACAATAAGGGTTGAAGAAGAATGAGGGGGGGGGAAGAAGGAATGTGGAAGAAATATAAGAATACCAAATATGGAATAAATAAGGAAATACAGAGTATGGAATATAATAAAAGGGAATATGTAATGTGTGTTATATTACAAACTTTCAATTATTGAATTAATTTCATTTCAAATTGCCATTCCAGTTAGATGAGGGCAATGCTGCTGTTCAACAAGACACACTGTTTTACCCACCTCTCCCTCCTTCTCCACGGGCTGGTGGGAGTGGGACACAAGAGGGGTTTTGGACATAAAGGACAGCTGCTAGTGAAATGGAGGAACTTTGCAGGAGGTCTCAGCTGCTGGGCAGGCCCCCAAGCTGCTCCCTCCATCCATGGTGACGTTTTCCTGCCCGCTCCCACAACTCACCATCACGCTACCTTCAGGAAACACAACCTTCCATCCCAAAGCTTGGGGTGGGACATGAGCTGTGCTGTGGGGATCGATCCCAGGGGGATTTTCCCCCCTCCCAGCACGGACACTCACCCATCAGGTAGCTCTTCACCTTCAGGTAGCCCACGGCCAGCCGGAGGATGGAGAGTTTGTCCAGCCTGGAGCGCACATCCTCAGGGAAGGGCAGCAGCCCTGTCAGCTTGTTCAGCTCCTGGTTCAGCCGGTCCCGGTGCCGCTTGGAGGGGTTGGACTTCACACCCTCTGGGGGGGGTGGTTTGGGGCTGGAAGAGGCAGAGGAGAGGCTCACCGAACTGGGATTGTCCAACAGGCTCCTTCCAAATGCAGCACTGACTTTGGTGCAGCCACAACAGTGAAAGGGCAGGTGGCCAAGGCAACCAAAGCCCACAACAGCACGAGGCAGTGGTTGACTTCAAAGCCCATCTTGTTCCACCCCCTGCCATGGGCAGGGACACCTTCCACTAGCCCAGGTTGCTCCAAGCCCCGTCCAGCCTGGCCTTGGACACTGCTAGGGATGGGGCAGCCACAGGGCAGAATGAGATGAGCCTTAAGGTCCCAACCCAAACCATTCTGGGATTCTATGACTTAAACAAAGGGATATCTCATAGGGTGGTTTAGGGCGCAGCACTTTGAAAATAGCCTCTCTTAAAAAAAAAAAAAAGGTTGATGTAAAAAGTGTTGTTTTCTTCCAGTATTCTGATTTCTGACCCTTTCACGGAGCATTTCCAAATTAAACAGCATTTGATGCCAAACTTATGCCCTGAGGGCAACCCGCAGCCTGCAGAAGAAATGTCCAGGAGAGCAGCCCTTCCCTGCCTAAAGCCTACACAAGGTCCCACTGCTATCAGCTGCAGCTATTTCATCCACTCCAGCTGAAATCCCAGCACAGCAGTAAGATTAATAACTTTAACAAGTCTGGGATGTCACCCTGTCTCCTTCATTTTTTAATGCCAATCTGAATTTCGTAGCTCAAAGAAAAACCCTTCAGACCCCCCCCCCCCCCC
>VXAD01013278.1:316616-371152 GCA_013399195.1 Dicrurus megarhynchus
GCTCCGTCTTGTTGGGGGTGAGGGAGGAACACCGGGTGGGGCTCGCGGGGAGCGCTGGGCTGGGCTCCGTCCTGCTGGGGCGGCCGGGTAGGGCTCCGGGCTGCGGCTCCCTTCTGCTGGGTGTCAGTGGGGGTGGCCGGGAGGGCTCTCTCCTGAGCTCCGCTCTGCCGAGGGTGAGGGGAGGTGGCCGGGCAGGGCTCTGTCCAGAGCTCCGTCCTGCTGTGGGTGACTCTCCCCGGGGCTGTGCTGGTGGCGCACGGCTGGGCTGTCCCTTGGGAAGGGACATTCTCAGCAGGGAGCGGCGGCGAAATGCGAGGTAGGCTGGAGCGAACGCCTGAGAGCGCAGTGCAGCGACCTTCAGTTGTGGCTGTGGTCAGTGGGGCTGCGAGGAAAGGAGCATTAAATGGCAGTGAACCCCCCTGTGTGTAAGGGAGGTCAGGGCGCTGCCCAGAATGAGGTTTGTGCGGTGTTTGTCGGGGTCTGTGGGGGGCTCCGAGCAGGGCTCAGAACGGCCCTGCCTTTAGTCATGCAGCTCAGATGGGTCCTTCTTGCTGCCTTTACGTTGTGCAGAAGTTATGGAATAGTTAAGGCTGGAAAAGACCTTCAAGGTCGTCAAGTCCAAACTTTTCCCTGCTAAACCGCATTGAAATGAAGCTGTAACTCTCCTGAGAGTCTGTTTAGTGTTGTTATGTGCCCAACGACAAACAAAATACAAGCAAAAATATAACGTGGGGTCTCCCTTGGGAGCTCCGGGCACATTGTGTGTCTGGCCTTAAGACTGAAAATTGTTCCATGCTTTCTGTCTTCTTAGCCTTTAATTTCGTGAACAGCTTCCCAGCCCAAGCACTGCTTCAGTTGCTAAGCTGGAATGGTAGTGCTAAGGTTCCTGGGTAAAGATTCTTTGTATTAGCTATGTGAGAGTGCGTCCTGCCTGTGGGATTGTCTGAAAAAGCTGCATTTCCAGCTCAAAAAGCCCTCCCAATCTGCTGGTTTCCACGTGCTTTTTTCCAGGCGAGAATTCACACCAGCCCTGAGCAGAGCCTGCAGTATGGGTGGCTGGCCTATATGCTGGGAGAAAGGGCCAGCAAGAAGTTCACAGAGCACAGCAAAGTCTTCACGGTGGAGGGGAATCTGTCATCTGGGAAGGGCAAGCTGGCACAGCGAATAGCAGAAAAACTGGGTAGGTCTTACTGTGCCTGATTCTCTGAGAGTGTGTAGAATTTAATTGTCAGTAAACTTGGGCACAGGAGGTTCCCCAAAGCAGCAGTTCTTGGCTGGGATGTGCTGGAGGGAATGGGCAGGGTTGGTGGATGACTTTGGCGAGGTTTGGGATGGGGGATGTGTGTCAGGTGTGTGGGATTTGTTGCGAGCGAGGTTTCAGTTCTAAAGGAGTCGAGGAGCTCACTGTGCTCCTGGAGAGCTTGGATTTTCCACGTGGATGTGCCCAAGGCTGTGCTTGGAACAGCTCAGCTCTCATTGGGGAGTGGCATAGCTCAGAGTCTGGGTTCATTGCCCTCTGCTGTGGCAGAGAAAGGGGTTGTGGCTGTCTGGGAGCTGTTTGAGGAACAGTTGCGTGTTCAGTGGCTGGAGAGGCGTTTGCTGTAAATGGCCACAACTCATTTCTGCTGTGGGTGTGGGGTTTTTTCTGTCAGGAATGAAATACTTCCCCGAAGCAGACATCCATTACCAGGACAGGATCTCGGGGGACGGGAAGCTGCTGCCTGAGAAGTTCAATGGTTTCTGCAGCCTGGAGAAGTTCTACACGGAGCCCAGGTCTCCCGACGGGCACTCGTACCGCCTGCAGTCCTGGATCTTTGGGAACCGTGTCCTGCAGTACGCCGACGCCCTGGAGCACCTGCTCAGCACAGGTTGGGGCTCCTGGAGTCACGGGGTGGCTTGGGCTGGAAGGGACCTTCCAGCTCCCCTTGTGTTCCAACCTGGAGCCTGTTCTCACCCTTGCAGGTCAAGGTGTGGTGCTGGAGCGCTCTCCCTACAGCGACTTCGTGTTCCTGGATGCCATGTTAGAGCAAGGATATGTCCACAAGAGATGTGAGTTCCTGCCAGGCAAAAGGAGGCTGTTTTGCCATGATCTGTCAGGAATCTGGTAGCTTACTTTAAAAAGAGAAACAAGGAAGGCCTGCTTGGAAGGTGGGATTCCTTTAAATATTCAGTGTTTGCGTGGTGCTGCTTTGTGCATCAAGGACTGCCCTCAACCCATGAGGCTTCCAGGTTTCCTTCCAGGCTTTGGTGTTGCTGCTATGTTAAACAACATAGAATCTCTGCATTGACAGGATCGTGGGATGGTTTGGGTAGGACTTTAAAGTTCCTCCCATCCTGCCATGGGCAGGGACACCTCCCACTATCCCAAGGTACTCCAAGCCCCAGTGTCCAGCCTGGCCTTGGACGCTGCCAGGGATCCAGGGGCAGCCACAGCTTCTCTGGGCACCCTATGCCAGTGCCCCAGCACTGTGTCCTTTGAGCCAGAGACTCCTGTATTTCCCTGGAAATGTGGGTGAGGTGCTGGTGGAGACCAGAGGCCCTTGGGGCAGAGGGTGCTTGTGCAGCATCAGGTGTGGGGTCAGTAATGAGTCTTGCCTTGAATGGCCCTGTGGACTCCCACAGAACCCAGGTATTGCCCCCGTGTTCAGGAAGGGCAAAGGAGGAGGATCCAGGGAGCTACAGGCCAGTCAGCCTCTGCTTGGTGGTGGGAAGATGCTGGAGCAAACCCTCTGGGAAAGCAGAGGGTTCACAGGAGGATGTGAAGGTGACGGAAAACAGCCATCATGGCTTTATGAAATGGAAATTATGCTTCAACACCTGCTGGTCAGCTCCTGGCAGGCTGGGTCAGCAGGTGACAGGACAGCAGTGGTATAAAAACCACGGGGAGGGGAGAGATGGGGAGCACTGCTGGGTGGAGTCACTCTGGTCTCAGTGGCAGTGAGAGGACAAAAGGTAAAGGGCACAATTTGAAATAAAAAGTGGTTCATTTGTAAGGAATAAAACCCTTTTTCACTGTGAAGGGAGTCAAACCCTGGAGCAAATCACCTGGGATCTCCCTCCTGGAGATACTCAGGAGGCTGTGGGTGGAGTTCTCAGCAGAGTGGTTGAACCAGGTGATTTGGGGGTGTTCTCCCAACCTGAGTGATTTGGTTTGGGGTTATGGGCACTGAGCTCCTGAGCTGTTGCTGCCTGTTCTTGGTAAATCTGTTATTTTGGCTGCTCCTGAGCTGGAGATAAACTGTTTTCCTGACTGCCTCCTGAGTCTCCTGTTTGATTTGGCATAAGTTTAGGAGGATGTCTACTTGTTTTTTACCACCTGCTATGAGTTGCTGGACGAGTTTGAGAGCTGGTTATAATGACCTGTGTCTTCCTGCTCTGCATTGCTGAAGCAGCAAAGCCCAGCAACCCACAATTTAATGTAAAATCCCACTTTGGATTGTACTGGAATCCTTAGGAAACAGTCATCTTGATTAGAGCTACTGCTGCTTACTGTCTCTAAGCGATGGAGGAAGAGCTGGGATTCCTCTAAACTCGACTCAGGAATAAACTCCCTCTTTGGTACAACTGTGTTGAGGTTCTTAGCTCTGTGTATGCAGCTTCTGAATCGATTTCTGTTTTGCTCTGGAGGTTGGTTGTTCTGTAGAATTCCTGAATCCTGTTTGAGGAAAAGCCTACCCTAAACCTCCTGTGTGAGCCCAGAAGAGGAGACTGCAAATACAGAGATGGGGAACGTGACCTATTTGTGTTTTATACAGGCCTTGATCACTACAAGGAGGTCAAGGAGATCAGCATTTCTGAGTTTCTGCCACCTCACTTGGTCATTTATGTAGATATGCCTGTCCCAGAGGTGCAGAAGGTGATTCAAGAGAAAGGCAAGGTAATTTTATCTCTGATTATTGTTTATTTGTCTCTTATCTTTATTACTACTTGTCTCTCACTATTGCTGCCTGCTAATGTCTGTTGTAATTGCACCTTATGTGTGAGTCCTGTGGTGTTTGCTGCTGAATTCTGCTTCTGAAGAGCTGCTTGTTCTCTGAGCTGTAAGATCTGTGTGCTGGTGATGACTGTGGGTATTCTAGTATGTTTCCTTTAAAAAAAAAAAAGGCAAAAATCAGCGCTTTTTTTGTGACTGCATCGATATGCTGTCATTTCTGGAATGAGAAATGGTTTTAAGAGCAGGTGAATTTTATACTAGGCTTTGTAGCTGCCACTTCAGGAGTCATGGGCAAGTGATGTGCTGCTTGCAGTGTACTTAGAGATGATGTCTGTGTTATTGCTGAGTGCCAGCAGCCCAGCTGGGCTCTCTGTCTCCTGCTTCCCAGTTGACTGCTTCTTCACACCTGTGCTGGGGTTCATGTGTGAGTCACCTGGGATCAGCAGGTTCACTTAACTCTCTGAAATCCAACAAATCACTGCTGGATGGCTGCGTTGTTGAACTAGTCTTGGGTCAGGAAAGCTGTAGGGTGCTTTTGGGGAATGAGTGATCTAAGCAAGGTTTGTAATTTGGGGTTTTTTCCTCCCTTTTCTTGGATATTTAGATGTGTGCTTGTAGCTGTTTGCAGATGTGTTATTAGGCTTAAATTATATTTGCCTTGTTCAAAGGCTATGGGAAGTGCAGTTTAACTCTGAAAAACCTGATAGATTAAAAGAAAGCTTTGATTTAGCAGAAAAGAATTCTCAGTTAGAAAGTTCTTCATATACTGGGGGGAAACCTGTGAGTTCTTAGCCCTTGTGAGCACGATGGTCAGTGGCATTTTTGAAACCTTTAGACAGAAGTGGCTGGTGTAGCTTGTGACTTTTTGGGTCAGTGCCAGTGCTGAGCTCTGTAGGGCTTGTTTGGGAATGGTGTTTTTGGGAATTCTGCTGCTTTGGCAGATGGAGCATTCGGTATTCAGCATGCTGTTGTGGGGCACTGGGAGAAGCAAAGCCTTCCAGTGGGGCCAACATAATGGGCAACTAACTTGGATGAGCATATCAAGCAGGAAATGTGCTTAAATTTCAGCACTGGACTGAAGGAACACATGGGAAGTTAGGGAGATCCCTGGTGTTTTGCAAATGTGGCATTAAAAATACACTGTGTGGAAAGCAAGCTGTTTAACAGCAGGGATGATACCCATGAAATTCCACAGAAGGAGTCTGGAGTGGGTGTTTGGCCATGCACTGCTCTGAAACTATGGAAGTAGGTGCACATTGTGGAAAAGGTGGACTCAGACAGTCTTCTCCTGTTTTCTGGGCAACTATTGCAGCTTCCTGGAATGTGCAGGTAGCAGGGATTAATCAGCCCTTGCAAAGCTGAGGGCTGCTCTAGGTATTTAATGGCATCTAAGGAATTCCAAACACTCGAAATGTCTTAATTCTCTGAAACTTTCTCTAAATGTACGTGTGCTTCACTTGGATGTTTGACTGCTTATTCCAGAGTGGGTGGTGGAGCAGCCCTTGGAGTCTGCCCTGGTGGGAAAAGAAAGTTAATTCCATGACTTTTTCTGTTTGTTTGTTCGTAGCCATACGAGAAAAAGGTGTCTCCTTCCTATCTCCAGAGCATTGAGGATGCTTACAAGAGGACCTTCCTACCAGAGATCAGGTTAGCAGAGCAAAATGTTTTGTCTCTTAAGTCTCCGAGTCAAAATGGGTGCAAACCTTAAAGTCTCTGCCAATATCAACAAATGATGTGAAAAATCCTCCTTGTGCCACAGGGCACAGCATGTGCCCTAATGAAGGGGTGCTGCATTCATGGCCTAAGGGCTGTGTGTGTGTGTAGTTACCTCTGCCATCCCAGAAGCCTGGTGCCAGCGTTGGAAGATTAAAAATGGATTTTGGGGCGATGTGCAGAATGCCACAGCTACGGCTGTGTGTGTGTTGGCATGACCTGAGGCGGGAGTGATGCGATACAAGGTGTTCTCAGGCCTTTTTGGAAAGCTTTAGAGCTTTTCTCTCCTCAAAAAGTCCTTTCAGTTGTCACAGAATCCCAGAGTGGTCTGGGTTGGAAAGGACCTTAAAGCTCATCCAGTGCCACCCCTGCCATGGGCAGGGACACCTTCCACTGTCCCAGGCTGCTCCAAGCCCCAATGTCCAACCTGGCCTTGGGCACTGCCAGGGATCCAGGGGCAGCCACAGCTGCTCTGGGCACCCTGTGCCAGGGCCTGCCCACCCTCCCAGGGAACAATTCCTGCCCAATATCCCATCCATCCCTGCCCTCTGGCACTGGGAAACCATTCCCCCTTGTCCTGTCTCTCTCTGGGCTCCCCTGGCTTCTTCTAGCTGGGAAGCAAAAATGTGTGCCCTGTAAACTGGGGATGAAACAGAGCTTGCCCAGCTCTCCCAATTCTTATAAAAGAACTCCACGAAAACTAAAATCGTCCTAAAAACCTAAAAGCAGAATTATGGTCCCTCCTAACTCTGGAAGGGAAACTCAGAGGTCATCAAACACATTACCTGTGTGAGTTCTGGTGTGTGCACGAGGCTGATTGGAATCAGAGTAGATTCCCAGGTGTTTTATGTAGCCTGCCTGTCCCCTGGTGCTTGCTCCATCTCCCTGGGTGGGTCAGTGTGCTGGCTCTGCCAGCTGCTGAAGTGGATAACTCGATATTGAGCTTGTCACTCATGCAGGCAGGGGTTGTGGTGTCACGTATGGTCAGCTGCCTCCCGCTGTGTCCCCACAGCCAGCACACGGCTCTTGGAATGGAAAGAGGGGAATGGGGATGGGAAGCCTTGGGAATGTCACCCCCCTGAGGGCAAGGCTGCTGCAGTTCCTGCTGGGCAGAAAGCTGCTGCTTGTTCTTTGGGTCACATCGAGCCCCACGTACATCTCGTGGCGTTCAGTGAGGCTGAATCCTAAATCCCGCTGGGATTTCAACTCCTTCCCCTCTGTGTGCACACGGTCAGTGCCCCTGTTAGGCAAACACCCTCTGCTCAGCACGCTGTCAGCTCCCAGCAGCTTGTCACATCCATCTTTGTCTCTGTCCCCTGGCTGTGGGGGAGCTGGGAGTGTGTGCATCCAGCACCTCTGGACCTCAGGGTGGCTCCTGTGTGGGATAAATGCAGAAGCCACAGCTGCCTTTAACTGTTTATTTGCTGGCAGTGGTGCAGGGAGCTGTGTTCACCCCTGCCTGGTACCTCTTAGTCTGCCTAGTTTGATTCCCTGACTCCTGGGAATGCCCAAAATCTGGTCCAAGCAGGCTAAAAAGAGTTGTTACAGATTGCTGAGCTTGTCCTGCACGCTTTCCATGTTGAAGTTTGTTTGGTTGTTCTCTTGAAAAGCAGTTTGTTACTGGGCGAAACTCCTGTTACCTTGTTCTGTTTAACTGGAGCAGCCTGGTGGTGCTTGAAGGGGTTTATAGTGAATATTTGCTTTAAAATTGATGTTTTCACTCTAGTTGTCTTGTTGTGAATGTCTTTAATGTTCCTGTTGGTAGTGATTTGTGAGCTGGGTGCTGTGGCAGGTACTGCCTGGTGATTTGGAACAGACGGTGTCTGGGTTCTGTTTGATTTTTCTCTTTTCCTGGAGCAGAGCCTTAAGATTGGTAATGTTCCCTTTCATATCCAACACTGCTTCCACCGAGCAGCTGTTTTCTCTGAAGGAAAGCTCTAATAATCTGCAGAGTCACCGAGCAGCTGTTTTCTCTTAATGAAGCCCTGATAATCTGCAGAGTCAAATCAAGAGATGGGATCAAGTGCTTTGATCGGCGTCGTTAATGCAATTACCATTGTCAGGCTCTGCTGAAGGCTGACCTCTCCCTTGGGCTGCTATTGAAGGGGATATCTCTTATTCCAGGTGCCTGCCCCTGGATCCCTGGAAGTGTCCCAGGCCAGGTTGGATGGGGCTTGGAAACAACCTGGGATAGTGGAAGGTGTCCCTGCCCAGGGCAGGTGGTGGAACAGGATGAGCTTTAAGGTCCTGTCCCACCCAAACCATCTGGGGTTCTGTGAATATTTCTCCATTCTCCTAAGCTTTGCTGTGTGATGTTTGATACAATGTCCACATTGGGCAGCTATTCCAGGGCCTTCCAGGTTTTCCAGCTGGGAGCAGGTTTGGGAACAGCTGAATGTGGCTGAACATGTGCGGTATGAAAAGTTCGTGTAGGCGCTCCTGTCGTGGCTCTGCAAGTGCCTTCTCTCTGAAGGCAGCTGTCTGACTGAAAAATCTGTCTTGTAACCAGGAAACGTTACCTTTCAAAAAAATGTTTTTACACTTACAGATCCTGCTGTGCCTGCATTTGTATTCATTCAGCTAGCTGAGCAAATAGTGATAAATGAACGCATTCCTCTCCTGAAATGACTCACAGGTAGTCGTGCACTTGTAAAAAGGAAAGTTACTCAAGTTCTGGGTTACACTGGCTGAAATTTTCACTTATTTTTCAAGTAGATTGGGCAGTTGTAATAGGGGCAAGTATCCATGTTAATTAAATGAAAACAAATTCATATGTGTGGGTTTTTAAAGTTTTTTTGAACTGAAGTTATGTGGATTTCCAGGCCATTTGCCCTTTAAAAGCAACTTCCCACCAGCAAAGAAGCAGCTCACAGGTGCAACAGGAATTCTATTGCAGCAGCTGGCAGCAATCTAAAAAATTGCAATGATTCTGGTTCGGTGTTTGTGCCTTTTAAACTCATTTCTGTTCCTTTTGGAGCAGGGGGAGGATGGGTAGAGCAGTTTTATCAGGGGAATTCAATGTCTGTGTTCTTTGCAGGGAGAGCAGTGAGGTTCTGCAGTACACAGCAACCGCAGCTGAGGATGTGGAGAAGGTAAGTTTTGCTTTTCTGGGAGTAAGTTTAATAGATTTGCCTTATTTCAGTGAGCTTTCCTGCTTGTGAAGGGTTATTAGTGGGGTAGCAGAAGCCTTTTGCTTTTCACCATTGTTAACTTTTCTCTGTAGCTGCTGTTTCCTGAGGGAAAGAGCACCAAGGTTTTTGAGATTCTGGACAGGTTTTGGGCCTATTTCAGTTCTAGGGGTAGATCTCTATTAATAACAGTAATGTGATGTTAGCTGGATAATAATAATCCTACATGGAAGCTTGCCAAGGAATCATCCCACTTGGGAGGAGGGAGAGGAGAATTGCCTCTGGGCTGTCTCCAAGGGCTTTTTGGGTCTTCATCCTGACGAGGTGGAATTTCTACCCTGCTTACACACAGCCCAAACTCCCTCTCCTTCTCCTATATTATGTGCTGTATGATCTCAGCAGAGAGTTGAGTAATGTATGTGTTGTAGCCTGTACCTCATTAAGCTTATTAGCATACTCAGAATGTGTATTTTAATATTTAAATGAACCTTAATCAGACTAAAATTACCTTTTTGCCCGAGGTGTCCTTCAAGGTTCTGATCATATCACTGCGTGAAGCAGAAAATATTGATAAGGACTTTCCTGGTCCTAAAAATCAACACTCCATACTCCCCCCTCCCCACAGGTGGCACTGCTGTTTGTCTCTAGGCCTTTTGGTTGCCATTATAAGAACAGGGTTCTGTGCCACATTCTGGGTCCTCTGCTGTTGTGGATGGATTTTTGGGTGCTCCTGCACTTGATAGTAAAAGGTTATCATTAATAACCAGTAGGCCTGTGGGGCAGCGTGGGTTTATCCCCCTGAAAAAGGGCTGGTGGCTTCAGGGTGACAGCAGATAATAAACAGAAAAAATACACCAAAAAAATCAGGCTGAGGTGAACAAAAAAGCTGAGGTGGTGGTGTGAATATAGAGCATCTAGAACAATGACAGTTACTTTTTCTGGATGATAACATAAAAGCAAGAATCAGAGTTGAGAACTGGGGTGTTTCAAGATGGGCACTTGGTGAATTAAAGGAAGGTTGGGATGGGGGTTCTATGCCTGGTTCTGCCCTGTCCTCTCTGGACACATCTTGAAGTGGTCAGAGGTAAAGCAGGTTGTTTCCTCCCTAGATTTTTTTGTAGTAAACCCCATTGCTAGAGATTTGATTTTAATCCTTTAAATCGGGGTTTAAAGTCAGTCTAAAGCTCTTATTGTTCAAGGAGCGACTCTCCCGAGCTCAGCAATCGTGTCATTGCTCTAAATAGGGTCATCAGATGCACCAGTGGAGTCCTTAATTTGCTTGGACAAATCTGGACTAGGGGAAGGATTATTATTTGGAAGTTAAAGTACAATACCACAGAATGATTAAGGTTGGAAAAGACCCTGTAAGATTATCCAGCCCACGATGTTGTCATTGTCGGGTGTTGCTGGTAGATACTGGTACTTGTTCTGCTTGAAAGAATTCTTTTTTTCCCCTTTTCTGCTGAGATTCAGTTTCCCTTTGGGATGATACAGCAGAAATTTGGAAATCAGGGTTGGCCAGGAGGGCTTTGGCTTGTGAGGTGTGTGTTTGCACAGGTGTCTCCTCTTGACAGGCAGCAGTGTCCATTAGCTCACTTTTTTTTTGTTTGCCTGGGGATTTGGGAGCTGAGGTTTTTTATGGCCTTATAGTTTAATAACTTTTGATTTGCTCAGAGCAGGCACACACAGCTTAGAAAGGATTTTTTAAGTGTCTTAAAAAAGGTCAGTTGGGGTTTCCTGTTGTAATTAACTTTGGTTGTGGTGGCTGGAAGGGGGGTAATGAGTGCTGCAGTGAGCTTCATGAGGGTGTTCCTCACTGGTTTTGCCACTGGGAATACAAAGTTAGCTGTATGTTTAATTTTTTTTAAAGCCTTGGGTATTTGCTGCTAATTCCTGGGGTGTGCTGGGGCATTCCATACAAACTAAGAAGTTGTTCTGTCCTGGTTGGGAAACTGATGCCATTGTTAAGGAGCTGCTGGGAGAGAGCTCTTCTGACACAATGGTAACAGTGAGCAAAACTAATTTGGGTGCAGATGCCTTTTCCCCTGTAGCACATTCTGAGCCCTGTTGTAGCAGCTCTGTGATTAGTGCTGTTATCAGGTGCAGAGAGTTTCCAGAGCTTTGCTGTGGAGTCGAGAGGGAATTGCTTTTGTTCAGCTTTTCAATTAAATAATTGGAAGAAGTAATGGCAGTTTGAACTAATTTACCATGCACCTCTCTTGCTCCTGCCTTGGAGTTGTGCTGCAGCAGTTTGTGCCTCAGAAATGTTCATTCAGTCATGTCCAAACCATTATTTCTTACCATGAAAACATAATGCTGGCAAGAGTGGACCTGTATAGTCAGGGTTACTTTGTAGTAGCACTTGGTTATCATTTTCCCAGTGGTAATAGCTGGGGTTTGGTGTTTGCAGGGAATAATTGCAGTGGATTTCATGTAAAGAATACAAGGATTTTTCCTTTATCATTCTGTCACTTCATTGCTGACATCTGCTTCTGTGTCAGTGGATTGACAGTGTGCCATCAGGAGTTTGGTCATGACCTCAGCTTTATCCTTTCCCTATGGAAAAGGTCTCTGGAAAGGGATGTTTGGAGCTGTAACAATCCACTCCTTCCCAGGTTGCTCCAAGGTGCTGCCTCCACCTCATCAGGCACCTGAAGTGCATCCTCCTGACACCAGGGCAGGCTTCCCTCAGCTCCAGCCAGCCAGGTGTGATAAGCAATTACCCCCTGGAGCAGCAAAGATCTGTTTTCTGGTGGAGCCAGGCTGCAAATGAAGCTCCAGTCTGGAATTGATAAGCTTGGGGATGCTGAGGGAGTGATTTGCTGAGCTGGCATTGCTTGTTTGAAGGGTTCTGGCTGCTGAGCTGTGAGAGTTGCCTTTCCTCTCACGCACGGGGGGGTCCTGATGGCCAGTGAAATCCTGAGCCCTTGCACTCCTGGGTGCAGCTCCTGCAGGTCTGAGCCCTCCAGCCTGAAACTTGCCTTTGTTTCTGTGATGTGAAGCACACAACACCGAGGCACTGAGACAGGCACGTGCCACGCCTGCTCCCCTGCCTGTCTCAGGGAATGTGTTACTGAGCCTCTCTGGAGATAAAACCAACCCAGCAGGCATCCTCTGTACCGTGATGATTTTATTTTTGTAACAAAAGGGAGTTAAATGGAGACTTATCTCCATTTCCTCCTCCTCCTCCCTCAGGGGTGAGGTTGGTACCCTCTTTACTTTTCTGTCCCAGCGGCAGGTTAAGGAAGAATGTCTTGGATCAGGTAAAAATTTGGAAACAAGGCACATCTCAGCCGGTTTATTCCCTGCCAGCCAAAGCTGAAAGCACAGGATGGTAAGAGATCCCCCATGTGTGTGCCCAGTGCTCCTGGCAGGGCCACAGCCTCCAGAAACAGAACTGGGACATGATCATGTTATCTCTGAACATTTGCCTTGTTACTCCAGCTTTAGCAGTGAAGCCTTTCTCATTTGTTTAATGACCTGTTTGGATTATTTCACTGATTTTTGGCTCAAGCCGCCCCTTAGTGAGCTTTCTTCTCTGATTGCAGATCATTGAAGACATCGAGTACCTGAAGTTTGACAAGGGGCCATGGCTGGAGCAAGATGATGTTTCTTTCCATCACTTGAGACTTCAGTAAGTATGCTGTCATCCAGCCACTGAGCAGTTCTTGGCATCAAATCCCAGGGGAAACAGTCAAAGCCAGGAGTTTTTAAAGGTGGGGCTGTATTCTGTGATACTGGTGCTTGGCACTGGAATGTGGTGAGGCATTTTCGCTGCTGATCGAGGAGACAAGAGGCTCCAGGCAAGTTTAAGAGGGGTTTTTGTCAGAGTTCCTTGTCTGCCCAGTTGGATGGGAAGAGAGCAGACTCAGACAGTGGAAAGTGCCGTGTTGGAAAAGAATTTAATTTGATTTTAATAATTCTTTGCGAGTGCACCATGTTTGTCAGTTATATTTGTATAAAACATAAAGATATGCATATAAAGAATATATCTGCACCTCTAAGTCTATTAATAGCAGAAGAAGTGAGACGGGCTCCCCCATTTTGCTGCAACTTCATCTTCAGATTGAATGTGCAGGTGGAAATTTCAGTATAGTTACGTTTTGAAAACAAAATTTAAAGAGTTACATTATTTTCATTAATTCCTGATTATCTCACAGGTTAATAGAAACACAGGGATTTATAAACTGAGTATCTGCCCCTAAGTTTCTGTCTTGGTGACAGGCATTGGAGTAGTAAGTTAAACTTTTTTTGCAGGCTTGTGATATTTCTTGCATTTTACTTTTCTGTGCTGCTACTTCAAATACCTCCTAAAAATAGAGATAATGCTCCTTTTCTGTGTTTTTTCTATCGAGAAGTGAAGGTAGATTGCAGAGGAGCAGTGTTGGGTGGTGTCTGAGAGGAAAAAGTCATGATTTGGGTGCATTTGATGTATGAAAGAGGAGGTTTCTTTGTGCAGGAATTGGAGGATAACATCTGGTGACTTAGGCCCTGCAAAATTACCACAATCAAATTTCCTTGGAAAGAGGGAATAAGTTGCTTGTTTTCCTGTAGCTCCACACCAGTGCAGGTATTAGGAAAGGATTATTAATTGTGGTGAGTAGGAGGGAGTTGAAGGAAACCTTGCAATTAGAGCAGCATTGTTAAGACACTGTATGAAAGTTCTATTTCACAGCTTTAGAAGGGAATAAATTGCTTTAAGGACTCCATTTTTCCTTGAACCCTGGAGGAGGGTGAGAGAGTCTCCTGCCCAAGGCTCTTGTCACTGTAGATAATACGAAATTATTTCTTCTTTTGGCAAAAACACGTGGTTTTGATGACAACACATCCTGTGCCAGTCTTGTGCTCGTGCCTCGCTCAGCTGAGTGAGGCAATGCTGGGCAGTGTCCTGGGCAGCCTGGGAAGAGCCTCTCTGTACAAACGTGTGTCTTTGGACGTGCTCTTTTCCCATGGCAACTCCAGAAATGCAGGAAGCCTGCTGGGCAGGTCTTCCCTGTTGGAATTGCGTGCTGGAGCATCCAATGCCCGGCTCAGGTGTGAGTCCATTGTCAGGAAAAATGAATCCACAAACACCAGAGGTTTGTGTCCAAAAAGGAGACAGAGGAGTCCCTTTACTTTATTCGAATAAAGGGAGAGGCCATGGGGCATTTCCCCTGGGGTCTCTCGAATTTTCGGAGGTCGCAGCCTCCTTTTTATCCTATTTTCCCTGGGTTCCCGACTGCATTTCCCTCTCTCTTTCCCCACTGGCTGAGGTACTTGAGAGGTACAGACTTCCCAGAATGCCTAATATCTAAAAATTCCTTTCTAATGCATAACCCCCCTTTATTGAATTTTACAGTTTTCCCATTGTTTCTTTCATTTCCCAATATCCAATTTTCATTTATCAGCAGACCTACAGTTTGTTTGCAGAGACAAATCTCCTTCCATTCTTCCATCAGTGGAACCCTTCTCGTTGTTCCTTTTTATCTCTCAGTGCTAATTTCATCAACCAGCAGGCCCGGAGCTTGTTTGGAAAGACAAATTCTGCATTCCTCTCACCATGAGCCTTAAAGCCGATGTTTTTTTCCAGTGCCCGGGTAGCAAAGAGCTGCTGGTCCCCGCAGACGTGCAGGTATCCCGTGCCCACGGGCATCTTCCCTTTGGAAAGCGGTTTTCCCGCAGGTTCCCGGTGCCTGCTCGTGTGCTGGCACACGCTGCCCTCTCCTGGGGGTTCCCGGGAGGTTCCGGCAGCTATTTAGGATCCTTTGGCTTGGAAAAGCCCTCTGGGATCACGGAGTCCACCCCGGTCCCCCGGTGCCACAGCCACGTGGCTCGGGAACGCTTTCAGGGACGGAGCTCCCACCGGGCAGCCGCTTCCAGGGAGGAAGTTTCCCCGAATTATCCAGCCCGAGTTGTGCCCCGTTCGGTTTTCCAGCTGCCGGTTTTCCTGCTGACCTCCCAGCTTGTGGGGCTGTGTCAGCCCTGCTGCTGCCTTCCACCCTCAGCTTGTCTGGAGGCCCGGCGTGGATGGGCAGGGGCGAGGAGAACTTCTTCATTGCACACATGGGCCCCTGAGTAATGAATGCAAATTAGCCAGCTAATCAAACCGGTGAGCCGCACCCATGGGCAATCAGTTGCATAATGATCCCTTTTATCTCCCTGCCGTGCCCTTAAGTGCTCTGCCTTGCCCTGACGGTGTGGTTGGGCGATCTTGGGAAAAGGTTAAAAAGGGCTGCGTTTGTGTCTGGAAGCTGGAGGGGCTCTTCCAGAGGATGCTCTTCACATCCTCCCTTCCTCTCCAAGTGCCCAGTCCAGCAGAAACCATCCTGGCTTTGTAAATGTCTCAGGGAGTTCCTCTGCTGCCACTGCACCATCTCAGGCGTGTTTTTACCTTCCCGGTGACATTTATCTGGCCACACGTGTTGCAGGATAAATCACGTTTGGGGTGAAGAGCTGCAGGCTGGGTAACCTTCCCTGTGTCACTTTATCAGACAAGTGCACAACTAAATCTGATCCATCCCTGCAGCTCCTGCAGAACCTGGTTTGGCTTGGAAGGGACCTTGAAGCCCATCTCATCCCTCCCCTTGATGGGCAGGGACACCGTCCACTGTCCCAGGGTGCTCCAAGCCCTGTCACCCCATCTTTTTGCTTCAGTTGAAACACTTCTTTTGTGATTTCCTCTTTGCAGAGGCTTTTAAAGGTTTGAAGAGCTGTTGTTGCACCTTCTCCCCTTTTCTTGCAGACCTTCTGGTTTTTTTGGAAAATGTTTGGGGTTTTTTTTTTGTTCTTGGTGTTGATGGTGAGTGTTTGCTTACCGAGGGAGTGGCTGTGTGCCTCACCTTGGCCATGCCATTCCTGCTCTGCCTGGCCAAGTGGGGGAATCTGTCCCTTTGGCAGAAGGAGGAAAATTAATTTTGTGTATCAGCACCGAATTTATCTTGAATGGCTCTGTGGTGTTGGCTCTTAGGCCAGTGAATGCTTTTAGGTCTCTATTGTCACTTGAGTTTTTGTGACTGTGCCAACATCAGGTGTTGAGAAATCACAGCCCAGCCTATGCCAACTTGTTGTTTTTTTGGTTTTGTTGGGGTTTTTTTGGGTTTTTTTGGTTTTTTTTTTGTTGTTGGGGCTGGAAGTTTATTTATTTTTTTCTAACCTGTCTCCTTCCCTTACCCCACCTCGCACCTTTGGCAAGGCTCATCAGACTCTGATGATCGTGGTGTGTGTCCTGCTGTGAGCTGCCCGTGAGAGAAGCAGGAATCTGTCAATCCTGATTCTTCTGCTTGTGCACTGCTGTGCTTGATAAAGTGTGTGAATTAGTGTGTAATAGGTGCTTTAGGAGAAGAGATGAGTTATCCACTGCTGTAGGGTGCTTCCAGGTGGGATTCTTGTGCAGCAGTGGGAAGAACCATGGTTAAGAGGGTTATATGAGCTAAAATTTGATGTTCCTAAAGTATTGGGACCACTTACATGTCCCCAGTTCCTTTTCAAGTATGACCTAATGTGGAAGGTAAAGGTGCTGCATGCTGAGAGCTCCTTCAGGAAAGTCTGGTAGAGTGTCAGAGAAGAATAAATAGTGATCATTTTCTGCTGGGGGAGAGAGAGAAAACAAAAGAAACATAAAAGGTGCCTGTGAATGCTTCCTGCTGAGCAGGGAATTAGTCCTGGCAAGCGGCTGTGGTTTTGTGGTTAGACATTGTTGTGGCAGGTGTCTTTGGGTGTGCTTTTACTTCATATTCCAAATTATTTCTGAGGGTGCAGAGAACATGGAGAAGCCATCAGTAGCTTTCAGGGTTTTCTTGTGCAAAGAAGTTTTGAGAGCAGCAGGTTTGTCGTTTGGGCCTTAACTAAAATTTGACTAAAATGAATTGTGCCTGGGAGTTGTCCTTTCCAAATGGCCACTTGGCTGAGATTCAGGAAGGAGTGGATTCACTGGGGACTGGATGACTGCAGAACCTGATTTCTGTGTGGGAAGTTGTGCTCTTTATGTACCTGGACTCGTTTCTGTGCCTTCCAGCACGTGAAATAAACATTTAACGTTGCTGAAGATAAACAACGTTGCCATTTGTAGGAAGCATCTTTGGTGTCGATCCTGATCTTGGAAAAGGGCATTTATCCTCAGCTTCTCTCTCCCATCTGAACTTTGACTGGGTTATTGTGTTTCCTTACAAATCAGTCTCTAGTAGGGTAATGTACAGTGTGAATATCAGTTTACTTGTTGAAACTCTGCACTGCCGGGAGGAAAGATCCCAAAATTTACGATCCGGGGGTAAAAACAATTCCTTAAAGATGATGACCTTTGCTTTTCTCGGGGCACGTGCTCGCTGTGCACGTCGTTATTCGTAGAGAAATGCAGCTCCCTGAAAACAACGCCGTTTGCAGTGGAGTTTCTGGCGTTGGGTTTGGGGTCTGCTCAGGGCTGGCTGGAAAGGGATGTGTTTTTCCCGGACGCATCCAGGTGGCACTGTTGGCCTGTGGATAAGCACAGGCAGCAGGAGGCTTTCTAGCAGTTTCTCAGGCGTTTTAAATAAACTGGGGGTATCTGAAGTGCTGCTGCTGTGCAGGGTGGGTTGGTGGTGGATCCCGAGATCCACCACTGGAGCTGCTGCAGCAAGCTTCCTCCAAGTATTCCCAGGTGGGATGCTGGAGGCACTGCCTGCTTCCAGACCCTCTTGTTGCCTCAGTACTGATCTGTTTGGGATGGGAATTTAGCAAGGTAGTGTGTGGCATTCAATAAAACCACTGCCTTTTACACTGCTTTTATAGAAAGCTAAAAAGCCAGAGGGGATTCGTGGAGAAGGCTCCCAGGAATGGTGGAGCATCTCCAAGGGAGAAAAACCTGGGAGGGGAAATAGAGAAGCAGGAAGTTGGAGCAGGAGCAAACTGGAGGCAAGGATGAGGGGCAATACATCACAGACTTGTGAGAAGGATAAATGTTTGGAAAACAGGCCAAACTTCTGGAAGCTTTATTTAACAGAAAAGTAATTCTTTCATCATAGAATGATGATTATTGAATCCCAGAATGGTTTGGGCTGGAAGAGTCCTTAAAGCCCATCCAGTCCCACCCCTGCCATGGGTAGGGACACCTTCCATTATCCCAGGTTGCTCCAAGCTCCATCCAGCTTGGCTTGGACCATATCCAGGGATGGGGCAGCCACAGCTTCTCTGGGTCCAATATTTGGCCATGGCCGTTGCTGGGGCAGGGTGTGAACTCAGAGCTCCTTCTCCCCGCAGCGTCCAGGACAAGGCTGGAGTGGTGGATTCCGTGTGCATCCCGCGCTTCATTCCCGAGATCACCATCGGGGGCTCCGAGTACGACAGGATCTTCTACGAGTATCGCTCGGTGAGTGCTGCTGGGGACAGCCCGGGGACACGGCCAGGGGACACGGCCAGGCTGCTCCTCCCTGCCAGGCACTCCCTGCTGCCACCCTCCTGCCCTTTTCTACCCCTAACTTCTGGATTTTGCCCAAATCCCCACCTTTTTTGAAGTCTAGCTTCCCCCCCGCCCCGAGAGGAATAATGAAGCAAACGGATTGTTTCATAAGCTGATTTTCTTTTCTTTTCTTTTTTTTTCTTTTTGATCTTTAGCTGTGGACTAAAGGATAAATGGTTTTCATTTGTTTTTGTTTCACGTGCCCTGATGAGTCTGTGACCTCTGAAATCTAAAATAATCCCTTAAGTCAAACAAGAAAATTGGAAACCCGTGGCGACTCCTTATCAAACGCTGAGGGAGGGGGTGGTTTTTTTTGAGGAGGAATGGATGCTGCCTCGCTTCCCCAAAGTGCTGTTGCTTTAAATAGAGTGTTTCTGCATGTGGGCATGCATCCAAAGCCTGTTGTGCCCAGCGCTCTCGTACACCTCATGCCGGCTCCCACACAGGGTTTTAATTAGCTCATGCCTTGCTGCTTCTGGAGACAGCAGCTTCCAATCCCCTCAGAGCTCTGCCCTGCTGCTGCTCCGTGGTTCCCTGGCATGGATGGGGTCCTCTCCCCCCACACGGGGCTTGCCTGAGGCCCAGCTATTGGAAAAGCTCCTTAGAGAAGTTGTGGAGCTGATGATAATTAATACTGAGTGGCCAAAGCTACAGGTGAGCCTCTGCTTTCCAGTTGGGTTGAAATCTTCTCTGCCACTGTGTCTTATTATTTTCCAAGCATTCCTGAAGACAAAGGGAGGAATATACAATACAAATTGTTAGAAAACATGATTTGCATAATCAAAAACACGATCATTTTTCTTTTCCTGGTAGTATATGGTCTCTTACTGAAATTAAAATGTAAGCTACAGATTTATGGACTTGTTTGGAAACTGAACTACCAATGTTTTCTTCTGGAATAGTCAGAATATTCCACATAATTTGTTCCTCCTCGGCTGGCTGTGTAGTGGAGAGGCTCTGGGGTTCACACTGTTCTGCCTCATTTGAGACGTGACCTTTCCAGCTTGTAAAAGGGGCTAAAGCTAAAGGTTAAAGCAGCAGAAAGCATCTGAGGTTGTCTGATGGGTTTGAAAACTCCCAGCCGAGAAATTGCTCTCAGAATTTCCTCCTCCTCGCCGTCGCATTCTTAAATGCAAAGCTCCAAGCTCGGGCTCAGGGTTTTTGGAGCCCTTCCCTCCGAGAGCCGCCTGTGCTGTGCGGTGCAGATTTGAGCAGGATCTGCTGCCATGACTTGTCTCTAACACACAACATCCATCTGCGCTGCCAGTGCCTTTCTTCCCCGAGATGAGAGGGCTTTTTTGGGGCTGAGATGTCCCTTTGCAGTGGAGCTGGGAATTACTGAGGCTGCCTGACACACAGCTAGATGTGACCTCGGCGCTGTGTGCTGAGAGCCAGGGGTAAGGCTTCTGAAAGCCTTTTTTCCTCTGGCTGTTAACAGCAGCACATCCCTCTTTGTGCTGGCAAGAAACTGAGAATGTCCTGGCTCATCAGATAACTGGCTGCCAGGAGGAGTTTGTGACTTGCCTTGCAGATGTAGCAAAGGGATGCTGAGGAGCAGGAATGTGGGTACCTGGGAAGGAGAGCTGTGCTCTCGGATTGCTCTGCTCCGTGCCAGTTCGTTGACAGCTGAAGCTGAGCAAAAAAAAAAAAAAAAAACCATTGCCAAAATACAATCTCCCTTCTGCAGGCTTGTTTGTAGGCCCTGATTCAGGAAGGTGCTGTGGAAAGTGATAATGTCCTTTGGAATCAGGAGGAGCTGCTCGTTTCAGGAAGCATTCTGTTGGATTTAGCCCATGCTAATACTCTTTCTCTGTCTCCTGAATGCTTGGATGTTTGTAATCCTTCAGTGGTCTGGGGGGTGCACGGGGATGGTGCACAGTGCAAAAGGTGCTGAGTTCTCCTGTTTTCCATAAGCTACTGGAAGGGGAAGCACAAAGCCAGCCCCACCTGCTGTTCTACGTTCTGAGGATTGCATTCTTTGTGTTGGAACTTTGAAGATCTGGGTTGTTTTGGTTTTTTGTTTTTTTTTTTTTCCAACTTTGTTTAGCAAATGAAGGGCTGAATTTTTTTTCTCAGGCAAGGCTCCCATGCAGAGGTGATCCAGGAAGAGGCCAGCCAGCACAGGCACAGAGAGCAGATGAGCTTCCAGACACCCAGATTTGGGCTGTGAGGTTTTTGGGTCTGTAAAGAGGGAATCACAAGCCCTTGCCTTGCCCCTGTCAGTGCAGGGATGGTCACAGCTGTGCTGCCACTTTGGCATTTGAAGATAAAGGCCTTAGGCTCATGTGACTTGTAAGTAAAGGCTTAATTACGGGATAATTAGAGAAGTTTAACTTTTCCTCGTGAGAAATACGTGCTTTTAAAGTTGGGGTAATGATGTTTACCACGTAAATACAATGATTTGCGTAGGGGATTTTTTTCCCCTCTGTAACTACTCATAAATCCTTGATCTCTCCAACAGGCAGCAAACTGCTGTGCTTTTCAGAGCTCCGTGCACACAATTCATGCTGCCTAATAATGGTGGTTTTCAGGGATTTACAAATTCCAGGCAGAAGCTGGGTTTTGTTCAAAATATTCATTAGAAGCAACCAAGAAGGAGGAGGAGGAGGGGAACACTCTTCAGAGTTCAAGATTTTAGTATGTGTGCTTTTCCACAAAATAATGAGGTGGCCACATACAGTTCTGAATATTCAAAACTCACTTTTTTTTTTATGTATATCTTCTAAGTTTCTTCTGTAAGGGTTCTTTTCATGTGAGAGGAGGTGGCTTTCTGCAGCCTCCTTACACCATAAAGTCCTCTGGCAGGGTCCAGCAGCTCTGCTCAGGCATTCAGAAACTTCTGAGGACGCTTTTCTGGCAAGGGAGAAGCAACCTTTCAGTCAGGCTCTCTGTAGATCAGAGATAAGCATGTTCATTCTTCAGGGAGGCAGCATTATTTTGGGAACTGTCAGACTAGTAAAGGCTTGACTACCCTTTGTTTTTTTTTATTTTTCCCCCCTCCCCATAACAACTGCTGTATCTCTGTGCCTTTCTTCCAAGTGCTCACAATCCCCGGGGACGCTGCTCCAAGCTCCGCGTGCGCCCTGCGAAGCTGCAGAGCTGGAGCACTTAGGCAGATGTGTTTGCAGCGAGGATGAAAACAAATGGCTCTGTTTAATGGAATCAGTGTACTTAAATAATGTGCTGATGTACTTCACACTGCTGCTGCATCTCCTGGAGCGGGGGGAAGCGGCTCCTTTGACGTGCGTGTGCTTTGCTGTGTGCATAAAAGTGCAGCTGTGTGCCGGAATTCAGAGAATCAAAGAATCACAGAACGCTTTCAGTTGGAAGGGACCTTAAAACTCATCTCATTCCCACCCCCTGCCATGGGCAGGGACACCTTCCATTGTCCCAGGCTGCTCCCAGCCCTGTCCAACCTGGCCTTGGACACTGCCAGGGATCCAGGGGCAGCCACGGCTGCTCTGGGCACCCTGTGCCAGGGCCTGCCCACCCTCACAGGGAAGGATTTCTCCCTAATATCCCATCTATCCCTGCCCTCTGACAGTGTGAGACGGTTCCTCCTTGTCCTGTGCCATGGAGAGGTAAGAGAAGGCTCTCACTTGATTTCCATCCCTGTTTTCCTTGGTGGAAGACTGCTTTTGGAATACAGGGATGGGGCAGGGAAAGCTTGAGCAGATCAAAGACCTGGCTACTGCTGTGAGGTGCAATCCAGTTCCTTGCACAGCAGCTGCACAGCTCAGCTGCCTTGCCAGACTTCATCTTTGTACCCTGCTCCTCATCCTCCTCCCTCCTGCCCCGGGGCTTGGGAATGTGTGGCTGGCCGTGCCCTGCAGCCCTGTGTCGCAGCAAGCGGAGAAGAGGGAACAGGATGGAGGGGAGGGGAATCCCACACTCTTTTCCCAGGCCTTTCATTGTTTTTTTTCATAAGGATGCAGCCTCATGAGGGGAAATGCTGCAGTTTTGAGGTGGTGGCAGGGCAGTAAGTAGCTTTGAGTGATGGAAGGTGAGCCTACAGCACGAGTCAGCTCTGTCTCACGCCCCAGAACAGAGAGTGCTGGAGGAGCAGTGGGAAGTCACCACCAGCCCCAAAGGGAGGACATCAGGGGAAGACTCTCCCAGTTTGAGGTGGCCCAAGAGCAGCCCTGGCTCTTCCTGGCATCTGTGGGGCTGAAGGTGGCTGCTGGCAAGCAGAGGCTTGGCAGGTCCCTTTTAGCTCCCTGTCTCTGCTGAGAGTGCAGAGATCTCCTCACATAAAAATCTCCTGGAAGAGCTGCAAAAGGAATACTTGAGCTTTCAGAGCGACAGCAGGGTCAACTCTTGCCTTTGCAGGAGCAGGGAGCTTAGGATATCTTTCCTTTCCATGGTTGTGATCGTTGCCATAGCTGCTGTCTTTGATAGAACCTTCTGTTTTCTCTCTCCTGCCATTTTTTTCTTGGCTTGATGAAGTTTTTTCGTTCTTTTTAGGATCAAGATCTCCTTTCCTAATTCTGTTTTAAAGGAGGTGTTTGACAGCTGTAATGCCCAGCCCTGTCTGCTCTCGAATCCAGGAAGGAATGAAAGCAGACACACAATAAATTAGAAAAGGCTTCATTTAAGGGTGTTTGGTTTTTTTCTGTTTTATCTCTGTAAAAGTATTTTTAGCCCTTTCTAAAGTAACAAGATTTGCCTGGCTAGGTATCAGTAAGCCCAAAAGAACCTGAGGAATAACAAAAACCTGGGAATGACAGAGTTGTTTCTCAAGAGTACCTGGATCTACTTCTCTTCCCACCTTCCCACTTCTCCTCTGCTCTCCCCAATCCTGTCCATACGGAGAGAGAGGGAGAGCAGCCCCTCTTGAGGAACAGGCAGCTTCTCCACCCTGCTCCCCCTGAAAAATATCATGGGCAGTTGGCAGGGATATCTATCCCAGAAATAGTAGGGAAGGAGCCTGACAGACCTTGGAACTGTCTCAAACCTTGGTCTTGGTGGTTGTGTCTGTTTTACTTTAGGTGATGGCCCCTGCTGTCCCAGGCACCGGATGCCTCTGTAAATCAAAAAGACAATCAAATCCCACTGGCATTAAAATAATCCATTTTCAACTTGATAGGCTGTCCCTGTGAAAGGAAACACATTTTTATGTGGGAGCACATCCCCCTTTCCCAAACCCCTCGTAATCCCATACCTGTGGAGGAAAGCGATCCCCAGGGTAGATCTCAGTCAAATTAAAATTAATTGGAATATAATTTAATGGAGGGGTAACATCTCTATGGATCTTAGGCTGTGAAGTGGTGTCAGTTTGAGGTGTTTAACTGTGCTGTGTGGCTTGGATGAGTTCCTTGCCTTTTTCCTGCACTCTGCAGTGGATAACAGATCCTCTTATGGGCACTTCTCTTCCCAAAGGATTTTTATTTGTTTTTCTAATGAATGAGTGAAGGGCAGGACAGCAGCCACTCAACAATACCAGCAGACTGGAATTGTTTTAGCCTCAATTCTGCAAAACTTTTGGGTGCTCTTGTGTTTTGGGCTGTCATGGATGTTAGCAGCATGGAGGGTTCTGTTGGAGCAAGGAATGGCAGGAGGGAAGCTGTAACCAACACCTGTCCGTGCCAGGCCTTTGGAAACCAAGCCACGCACCCCTTGGATGTGTGTCTGGGGGGAATTACCCCCCTTTCCTGCTTTAGCTGTTGCTCTGGAGCACAGGATCATTAGGGTTGGAGAGGATCATTGAGTCTGACTTAAACCCAGCACTGCTGAGGCCACCACCAGCCCATGTCCCCAGGTGCCACATCCACGTGGCTTTTAAATCCCTCCTGGGCAGCCTGTGCCAAGGGTGACTGCCCTTTCCATGAAGAATTCTTTCCCTAATAACCAGTTTCAACGTCCCCTGATGCATCTTGAAGCTGTTTCCTCTCGTCACTTGGAAGGAGAGACTGACCCTGCCTGGCTACAGCCTCCTTTTGTGTCTCTGTGGAGAGGAACCAAAGCAGGAATAGTAAGGAACAATCAGGAGCCAAACCCTCCCAGGATCCAGCCAGCATCTGAAGATCCACATTTCCTAGATTCTCTCAGATTTTAGCTGTGTGCCTACAACACTGCCAAACGCTTGGAAGCGAGGATTTCTCCTGCAAAGAGCAGTCATCTGCTCCCAGCAGTGATGGAAGGGGCTATTATTATGGCTGTTATAAACAGCCACTGAAGGATGAGCTTGGGCTATTGATGAATGAGCCCGAGCTTGCAGAGTAATGACTCTGCTTTTAAGTGCTCTTTGATCAGCGCTGCTCCAAGCAGGCTATTTATAGAGCTCCTGGAGCTGTGCAGCCCAGCCATCAGCACAGAGCAGCGCAGGAATAGAAGGCAGGAACGGCAATTCCTTCTGTTCCCCAAGGGCTGGGCAGCAAGGCAGGCTCCCAGACAACCTTTCCAGGTGCTTAAAGCTCTCCAGAGCTCTACCTGCACGTGCCCGGCGCGGAACGATCCGGAGCAGCCGAGCAAACAGCTGGAGCTGCTTGCTGCTCCTGCACAGCCTCTGCCACTTTATAGGGCTCTTCATCATGTTTATAGTTTTGACAGACACTTCTGTGGCAGGTTCTTAATTTAACTGATGAGATGGTCTTGTTTTCATCTCTCTTCCTAATGCTCTTTTAAAGTTGAGCAGTTTGATGCCTTTGAGCTGGCTCTACCTTTGGGTACAGCTCATTTTGGGAGTTTCATGCTCCGTGTGGTGGATTTTATCACATCCCTCTGGAAATAATCCTCGCTGCCAGCTTTGGGGCTCTGTGCAGTGTAATGCAGCAGGCCAGGGCTTCGTTCTCACTCAATTTCCATGGAGTGGAAAAATGTGTTCCTTGGTGACCTGGCAGGAGCTCAGCCTTGCCTCCTGCTGGGGGAGCTCTTGGGGCTGCCTGGTGGGATCTCTGTTACCGTAAAAGCGTGGACTGGGTTGGGTTGGAAGGGACCTTAAAGCTCATCTCAGCCCCCCTGCCATGGGCAGAGACACCTTCCACTATCCCAGAGTGCTCCAAGCCGGCCTGGGACACTTCCAGGAATCTTGTACTACAAGAGAAAGTGAATATTCAGTCCCTCTCTGTTGTCTCAGCTGCTGGCAAGTCAGAGCTTTTTCCTATCTCCTTTCCATCATCTCTTGCAGCCAGACTGCCCAGCCTAGACAAACCCAGCAGCCTCAGGGCTGGCTGCTTGTTCCCATCCCTGCCCTGGTGCTGGCCAAGAACAGCCTGGGAGTTTCAGCTGGGTGCACTTTGGAGCACCAGCCTAACCAGAAGCAGCCCACCCTGCCCCTTGCCCTGCATCCCCAGGCGTCCCCTGGTGCTCCTACCGCTCCTCTTTGCTGTGGCCTGCAAAATCCTGCCCTGTTCCAAAGCGTGCAGCTCCCTCACCGTGGCCACAGCTGTGGCAGGGGGGATTTGAAGAGCACGGCTGGGGAACTGCTCGGTGTCGCTCGTGCACAGAACGTCAATTCGCATCCTCCTGCTTCCTCGGTGATGTGGGACTTGTTTACTCTGCTTCCTTCTTCCCTTTTTGGTTTTTTTCTTTTTGCTATTTTGAAAGCTTAGCTGTAACAAATCCCCAAACTCTCCTGCCTTTGCCAAGGCCCACTGTGACTGATGGAGTTATGGATGAATACTTATTATAACGCTTGCTTTGATGTCTTGCATGTCTTTAACCAGAGGCACACAGGGAATTTGTTTTGGACAACGAATTTGAATTCTGTTGGGGCTGATATTGTAGCTTTTTAAAGAGGACAGATGTGCCCAGAAACAAAACTGTAAACTCCTGTATTTTCCCAGAGATCTCCTGTTGCTTTAATAATCTACTTATCTGGGAATCTCTTCAAGTATCAAAGGGCCAATTATGTGCTGCCTGGAGAGGACCAGGGAGAGCTGTTTTTGTGTCACAGGCTGGTCACAGCAGGTCTCATGTCCTCCCTGGCTCACCGCTGGAAATTCTTGGGGCAGAGATAGAAATCACTTATTTTCATCTCTCATCTCCCATCTCCTCTTTGCTCAGTGGGGGGAACTCTCAACAGGACTGTGAGGTTTCTGCCGATTGTTTAGACAAGACATTAATTGAAAAACCTCAGACAAACTGATCACAAACGGTTTGTGACAAGGCAGGGCGGGGAGTGTCTCATGGAGGAGGTCAAGTCTTCTGTCAGCTTGATTTTTAGGGAAAGAAGTGTCTTGTTTTCTGACATTCAAGTGAATAAAAACACAACTCCCCTTCCTCAAAACAACAGGCTTCATCTTTTATTAAACAGCTCATTTTTGCGGCCTGAGTGTAGATTTTATCAAGACTGCATCTTGCTTCTCTCTGCAGGGGCAGCTCTCTCCAGCAGGATACTCTTACACGTTTTTTTGGAGAGGAAGAATCCTCAGGACAAGTCTGGGGTCTTGTGTGAAACCAGTGTTTGTGTGGAGACGGAGCAGATGATCTGTGCTTAATTGTTTAGAGAGACTGCCAGCAGATACCTCATTTTTAAAGGAAGAGTTTTATTACAGCATCTTTGCTGGCTTCAGGCTTTCTCACCAAACTTATTGGCTTTTTTTTCCTGGTGCTTTGCTTCTGGGGTCCAGTATTGGAGCTCCAAGATGCTCTGTTCCGTTTCTTTTTCATTCCTGGCGGTAGGAATAGGTGTTCTGGAGATGGATTCTGCTTTTGGAACTGGGATCTCACCATCTCTGGCATTCGGGGTCGGGGTCAGTGCCTTCCAAAGGGCGCTGCTTCAGCACTGAGACTCACAGGCTGTTGCTTAGGTCCCAGGGTACCCTTGAAATTTGGGTAAAGACTTAAAAAATCTTTGGGTTTTTCCATCAGAAAGTGGTTCCTGGCTTCACTGATGAAGACAGGCAGATATTGCTTTTGCTTTAATGAAGTTAAGTTCAGCTCTCGAAGGCTAAATGTGCAGCTTCATTTGAAGGGTTTAATTTAACGTGGTAATTAACTCAGTATCTCATGCACGAAGTAGTTCATATATTTAATAATGTGTGTGCCTATTTTGGAATGAGATCCAGTTCCTCTCCTCCAGGACCCAGTTAGGGGAGCCATCTCACTCAGGCTGGGGAGGAGTTGGATGAACCCAGGTGGAATACGGTGCTGAGATCACTGCCCTCATTTTCACATCTCTATTATGACAGAGTGGTTTCTGCAGCCCCTCCTTCAGCTGCACAGCTCAGCCTTTTCTGAGAGACCGATTTTTCTGTAGGTTTTATCGTTACAATGCAAGAGCAGTATTTCGTGTTCTGTAGATCCCACAAGGCGCCTCAGAACTCTGTGTGGGGAGTGCCAAGTGTTGTGACTGAGCTTTCTGCTTCCTTCAGCTCCCTGGGCGCAAGTACAAGGCAGGCTACAACGCTGATGTTGGGGACAAGTGGATCTGGCTGAAGTGAAATCTGTTCCTGTCGCAGCCCTGGCCAGGATGGACCACGGAACCTGAGGGAAGAGGAGCCACGTTCAGTGCACCCGCTCCACATCACTGGCCTAGCACCAAGGAAACACTGCTTAGACCATCTCCAGCAGAAGGGAGCAGACTCCCAGAAGAAGGAAGACCACTCTATTCTGGTTTGTTTGTCCTTGAGGAACTTGGGGATGTTGGATGGTCAGCCAAGTGAGCTGGGGCAGGCTTAACATCAGAGCTGAACTTTCTCTTCCTCGAGACTGTGGCACATTATTGTCCAGGATTGTTGTTGTTCTGCTGATTCAAGAGAGATTAAACCTGTACCCTCCTGGCTCTCACAAAGTTAATTTCTTGCTCTGTCGTGCGTGGTGTTTTATGAGGTTCATTAGAAGCAGCAACGTTGTTCTGAAAGGCACTGACTGGACCTCAGCAAAGCGTAAGAAGTTCACTGAGAGATGGAAATAAGTGATCTCAATTCATACAGCAAAAATCTCTGCTTAAAATTGTAAAATATTTTCAAAATAATTGCTAGCAGTTGTACTCACAGCTTCTTGCTTTGATTCCACTATAGAGCCAAATGTTTGCTGGGTATAAAAGACAAGTGTAATTATTATTTTTGCGAGTCCCTGTAAGTCCAACTTGGAGGGGTTTTATTACAGAAATTATTCATTTGGTATTAGTTAGTCACAGGAATGAGGCACCTTGGCGTTGGTTCGAACAACACTGTCCAGATTTAGGCTGCAGTTAATTTTGCATTTCCAGCATGGGGCTCAGTGCTTCAGTGGCTGAGCAGAAGCGCTGCCAGGCATGCCCGAATTCAGGGCAGTGCCTCGGAATGCAGCAGCCAAGCCTCCCTCGTGCCCCCTCCTGTATCCAAACCAGTAGGGAAAGAGTCCTTTACCAGGAGCCTTGGGGGCCTGCTGGGATACTGCATGAATGAGCAGCGGGACAGAAATGTGGCTCTTTTTGCTGGTCCTGTAGCTCTTTATTTCCAGGTTTTATGCCTCGTTCCGTGTGTCCTCCGGGAAGGGATGCCTGAATCCCTCAGGACTCCCAGCCAGTGCTGCTGTTCTCTTCTCCTCTGCAGTGAGATCCTGAGCCTCCCTCCACCTGCCCAGAGCACTGCGGGCTGTGGGGATGAAAGGAACACCTGCTGTGGTTTTGGGATCCCTTTGGAGAGTGCAGCTCTGTTTGTACACACGTCCTCCATCCCGCTGCTGCCGCCTTCTCTGGATGCTGGAATTCACTTGGCAGTGCATGTGCAGCCTGAGGCCAGCTCTGGAAAGGTGTTCTGTGCTGTGGGTAGAGCTGGGGAAGCTGCTGTGGGGCTCACTGGGGTGCAGAGCAGTTTTAGGAGCCTTCCCCATCTGCTCCAGCAGCATAGAGGGCTGAGCTTTGGATGTAAAGGACTTCAATTCCAGTCAGGAAAAGCAATGCTGGCGAGCCCTGTGGTATGACAACATGCATCTCGAGCATACTTTTTATTTTATTCAGGCTTTAACTCTGCTTTAAAACTGTTTATAACCTAAATCTGAAGGAAATAACTTTCTCTCCCCTTGCTGTAGGAAGGAGTGCTAGCTGTGTTTTTCTCTTCCCTCCTTCCCACTCCAACACCTCAAAAAAAATCTCTTAGCAAACCAGCTGTAAAGATTTGGGTTTTGGAGGCTATGCTGTGCCAGTTGGATGAATCCATCTCCAGTTCTTACTTAGACTGGAGAAGATAACACGGCTCAAGTCCTCTCCCTGCTTCTGCGTAGGTGTGCGTGTGAAACCATCTGCAGTCTGTCCTCTTATCCCAAATTCCCATTGCCTGTGCTGATGCCTGGGATTTGCCTCTTGTCTGTCAGGTCCAGTGCTTGGCTCTGCCTGCTTTCTCAGGGCAGATTCCCTGGGGAAGGTCCCATTTATGGGCAGAACCGCCAGCTCTCCCTGTGGCTCCGTTGGTCACTCCAGCAACGAGCTTCCCCTTGGCTTTGCTTTGCAGTGGCACAGCAGGGGAGAGAGGAGAGAGGAGGTGAGTGACTGGTGCTTGTCTGTGCTTTCCCAGTGTGCCCATTAATAGCTTCCCCCTCAGCTGGGGCAGGCTGGCACCATCCAGGCTGCGAAGAAAGCTGTGGGTGGCTGAGCTTCTCCATGAGGAATTGGCTCCTCACCTGTCCCTGGGCTCCTCAGCAGTGACATCAAGCCCAGGGCTGCAGTTATGAGGTCCAGCAAGTTTCTTCTTCCTCCTTCAAGGTGAAACTTTGATGTTTTAATTATGGAACCACAGAATGGTTTGGGTTGGAAGGGACATTAAAGCCCATCCAGTCCCACCCCCTGCTGTGGGCAGGGACACCTTCCACTATCCCAGGTTGCTCCAAGCCCCCATCCAGCCTGGCCTTGGACACTTCCAGGGATCCAGGGGGGCAGCCACAGCTGCTCTGGGCACCACAATAGCAGCGAGGTTTGGATATGATCCCTGCTGCCTCGGTTCTGTTGTGCCCCCACCGCAGACAAAGGCTGGAATGAATCCCTTCTGTGGAAGAGCCTGCTGAGCAAGCGGAATTTAGGTGCACAACAAATCCCAGCTGGCTTCCAGTGCTGTTGACAAAAGCAGAATGAATCAGTTGTGCAGAAGTGAGTGGAAGCAACCAAAGCAGAGGGGAGGTGGGATGGCACGGTGTCACCTGATGGGCTGCTCCCCAAAAATGCGCAGGTTTAGTGTGGGCTGAGCGTTTGCGGAGAACCCCAAAAGCCGTCTCTGTTCAGGGAGGGCTTGGAGGAAATGGAGGTCTGAGGATCAAAGAAAAGGATGGACTCTCCTCCTTGGGGTGCCTTCTGCTGACTTGCATTCAGTGTGAGGGTGACAGGAGGTGACATCATGAGGGTGGGCAGGCCCTGGCACAGGGTGCCCAGAGAAGCTGTGGCTGCCCCTGGATCCCTGGAAGTGTCCCAGGCCAGGCTGGACATTGGGGCTTGGAGCAGCCTGGGACAGTGGAAGGTGTCCCTGCCCATGGCAGGTGGATTGGAGCAGAGCTTTAAAGTTTCTCCGAGTTCAAACCATTCCATGATTGTGTGATCCTGGCCAAAGCTCCTTGGGAGTGCCTGGCCCTGGGAGCTCCCATCCACGCTGGTCAGCACTGATCCCATCTGGCAGCGTTGCTCCCTGTGATCCTGCTCAGCTCTTACACCTGTGGGCGGCAGGATGCCACGGCACTGGCAGGTTCTGCTCCGGTTCCCATCTCTGAGCCTTGTTTTGTGCCAAGCACGCGTTCCCAGCGAGATCCAGCCCGGCCCGTTGCCTCCTGCTGCCGTGGAATTCCTCCGCAGGGGCTGGAGCCCAGCCTGGCTGCCGCCATCTGATGGGACCTCTCCTGCTGTGCTCCCCACCCTCCCGAGCAGAAACTGCAGGTACAAATGAGACTCCAATTCTCCGTGCCTGAGAAGGCTTTGTCTCAATTAGCTCAGCGCTGAGCATCTTCAAAGGCAGCCGGGGCTGCGCTTCCCTCCGGGAGAGGCGGGCGCCGCTCCTTGTTCCTCCACCCTCTCCTGGAGCGGGGAGCACGGCCTGCAGCCAGCCTCGGGCACGCTGTGCACGTGGGGATGGAGGGACACGAGCTGTGCTCCTCCAGGGGAGCGTTCCCAGCCTTCACCCGTGTCCCTGCTCGAGGGTGCGAGGTGGAGACGTGGTGGGGGTGGCCAAAAAATGAACGGCTGGTGGCTCTTGCAGGGTGGGCATTCCAAGTGGGAGCGTGAGACTCCTGGCTGGGGATCGAGAGTTGTGGCAGAGCAATGGTTTGGGTCTCTCTGTTCCTGTTCTCCCCTTGCTGCTGCAGGCTGTCCTCTGGCAGAAAGCAGGGAAGCAGCTCTTGGGGCAGTGTTACAGTGCCGGGGTGGAATGTGTTGGAAATGGGATAGAAGTGGGGTTTATCGAGCTGCTGATGCTCAGGTGTGCTCTTTTCTGCTTCCTCTTGTTCACAGGAAGGTGCCTGGTCCAAACACTGCTGCTCACTGTGGAAGCCAGTTTCCTTCTTGGGAACCGAGTGCTTCGATATAAAGCTGCCAGGAGAGTTTCTGGTGTATAAAGGGAGTTGATGCATGCAAAAAAAAGCACAAAACGGTGCTAAGATAGAGCAGGCGTGGCCTGTGCAGCCCTGGCATGGCCCCTGTTGGCCCTCAGGATGTTCCCGTCACCGCTGGGTGTTTTGGGAGACAAATTGGTTTTATGCCACAGAAGGTGAGGGAGTCACAAACTGGGCTGGGATTTGCCATTAGGACGCAGGCTCCATTTGCTGCTTTTTGGGTTCTGGTTTCTCTCCTTACGGGAGAGGCTGAAGGAGGAAGGAACTTGATGAAATCCATTTCCACTTTTATCTTTGGATATGGGTAAAAATCAGGCTCCATTTGCTTCTTTTTGGGTTCTGGTTTCTCTACTTACGGGAGAGGCTGAAGGAGGAAGGAACTTGATGAAATCCATTTCCACTTTTATCTTTGGATATGGGTAAAAATCAGGCTCCATTTGCTTCTTTTTGGGTTCTGGTTTCTCTACTTACGGGAGAGGCTGAAGGAGGAAGGAACTTGATGAAATCCATTTCCACTTTTATCTTTGGATATGGGTAAAAATCAGGCTCCCATTGCCCAGTGGGCAGCTGAAGCAGTCCTGGAAGTCAGGCTGGCACGGGCAGGGGCTGTACCATCAGTGAGGAAGGGAAACCAGAGCCACCACGGGCTCTGAGGGGTCTCCAATCCCCTCTGCCCCCTCCCTGGGGTGTTTGTTGTGAGCCAGGAGAACTCAGCAGGGAGGTGGGGGGCTCCGAGTGAGGCATCAAAGCTGGTGCTCCGGGCAGGAGCAGGGACGTGAGCAGACCCTCCCGGCAGTGCATTTGTGACTTTGTGAATACAATTCGGTAGGTGGGGGCCCTTGCTGCTCCCAGCAGCTGCCCCGGTGGCCCGCGGGAGGTGCTGCTGCTCCGCAGGTGGTGATGGAGAGCGGCGGGGGGGTCCGGCTGCGTTCCGTGTCGTGGGTTCGGCGCAGGGCAGCAGTCCCGGTGCTCTCCCCGTCCCTCCCGGCTGTGCCGATCTCCATCCCGCATCCCTTTCTGGAGTCCCTTTCCCCTCGGTGCCCGCCTCCGTGCAGCTCTCTCCGGACATCATCCGGATGCTCCGCCGGCAGCAGCGTTCATGAGCCGTGGGGACAGCGAGGCGAAAGCGACTCTGAGACCCTGTAAAGCCTTTTCCTGGTGTGCTCAGACAGACACGGCCGGCTCAGGAGCGGCTGCCTCACGCTGGTGCTCCCTGGCACGGCTCCGAGCACACGAAGCCCTCTCCCGTCCCCTCCGGTTTGTGTTACAGAGCCGGGGCGGCCCTGCCGGTGCCGGGGCAGCGTGTGCGGCATCTGCAGAGCCTCCCGGCTCCCGCTCTTCTCGCTGCTTCCCGCTGGGATGCTCGGGCTTTCCCGGCGCATCCCGTTAGGTGGCAATGCAGCCCGTTCTCGGAGCGGCCCCGCGGCACGACGGCGCTGAGAAGCGGGCTGCAGTCTCGGTGGGGTGGGCTGGCGTGGCCGAGGCTCTTCAGCGTGTGGAAAGGGCTCTCACATCTGGGTTTTTAGCTCTATTTTGGCTGCCGACACCGGGAAGGACCCCGGGATTCCCGTCCCTCTGGCTTTGAGGTGCCCTGTGTCGTGTAGTGACGGCTGTGGCCGTGCTTGGGCCAGCTTTGGCCCTTGCCTGGGCTACACAGGTTCTGTTTGCAAGTGCTGTGGCCTCTGTGTCCACCCTGGTGTTTCCTGGTGCTTTATTCCGTGCCATTTCCAAGAAGTAGAAAGCACCCAGGCAGCATCAGGGCAAGAGGGACGCTCAGCATCTTCTCTGGGGTGAGCAGCGAGCAGGACAACTCCTGCTCATCTGGCTGCCTGACAGAGGCAGCCCGAGCTCCAGGCAGGGCCAGGCTGCTGCTCCCCGTGCTCCCAGCAGCCTTTCCCAGGCCTGTAGAGGATGCAGACACCTGCCCTGCCCTTGGCCGCGGTGCTCCAGCTCTTGCTCAAGAGCCCGTGAGTCAGGAGCTCACCTGGCCGGCACTGGCCTGCAGCCAGGGGCTTCCCGGGCTGCCCAGGCAGCAGCACAGCTCAGGGACCCCGCAGGGCAGCGCTGGGGGAGTGCCCTGTGCGGGGCTGGGAGCACGGGGCTGCGTCTCAAACAGGAGCTGAGCACGGGGCTGGAGACTCCAGGGGTGCCCTGGCGTGGATTAGGGATGCACTGAGCACCACCAAGCCTGATAGGAGCCCCCAGGTGCAGCCCTGTGCTCTGTGCTCCCCTTCTCCTGAGCTCCTGAGGGTCATGCATCCCACAGCCTGCCTCTCCCTGGTTTAACTGGGATGTTATCTGGGGATTGGGTCCGGATCTCAGAACGGAGCAGCGTTCCATGGCAGCCCAGCCAAGGGGAATGAAGCAATATTAAAGTGTGAGATTCCATGGCTCTGTAATTAACTTCAGCTGCTTTCAAGCTGCAACAAATTACCCTCAAAGCCCGTTTTTGTACCGAGGAGAACTTTGAACTGTGCTTGCAGCCCTTGTGCCTGGGAGGGAGCGGGGAGGCCGCTCCTGCTGTCTGTGGCTGCAGCTCCGTGTGTGGTTTGGGATGTGCTGGCGTGGCCTGGACCAGCCCTGGGCCAGCTGTGCCAGGCTGCAAACACAGGCAGAGGTGTTGGGGCTGGCATCAACCCTGCCAGGGACAGCCCCGGGCGTGGGAAACTACCACAGCATCCCAGGAGAGCCTTTGGCTCCACCCTGAGTGTCTTCTCTGCTGGGATGGATCCTGCTGCACCCAAGGCTTGAGGGGCATGCTGCCATCCCCAGATCTTCCCATAATACTGTCTGCAAGTCAATCCAGAGCCTGAACCTTCAGCCAGCATGCTGGAGAGAAAATTCAGCTCAGCTGCTAGAAGGGCAGCAGCCTGGCTCAGCAACGACCTGATGAGCTGATGGTTTTTGGATGCCACTGCTGCCCTTGAGTGGCTCAAAACGCAGCTCTGCGTTTCCCAGCAGGACCCCTCCTGCTCCAGCTCCCTCAATTCCTTGGAGAATACACTTGTTTGTGTTTACTTTTCATCTCCTGTCTCCAGCAGGATCCACGGAGATGGCCTGTGCAGCCCAGGCATGAAGGTGGCAGGGGCTGCTGCCCCACACGGCCTGGCCGCTGCCAGATTTCCAGGCAGAGGGTCTGCCTGGCCTGGTGGTGCCAGGCCCTTCCCATCCTGCCCTGGAAGAGCAGAAAGGCTCCAGCAGCTTCTCTGGGATGCCTCAACCAGGGGCAGCTTAATTCCCTGTGATAAATCCATGAGCTCATGAAGCCAGAGGAAGATGGGAAGCGCTCCTGCCAGGCCCTCGCTGCCGACGGGACACAAGGACCTGGGCTGGGCAGATGCAGATCTCAGCAGCCAGAGGAGCTGCAGAGACAACAGGGAACTGCTCTGGGGCCGTGCAGAGCAATCTCCCAGGTTCTCCATCCCACCCAGGTGGGTGCTGCTCCCCTCAGAGCCCCCGCGGGAGCTGGGGAGCCACTCCCGTGTTTGCCGTGATCAGAGGTCTCAGAATGCTCCCACACCCTGGGGCAGGGCTGGCTGTCCTCTGGGATGGCCCTGCGAGAGGAGGAGGGAACTGTGGCTGCTCTGGACCTTTCTGCCCACCCACGTGCCCACAGAGGAGGTGGTCAGAGGAGTTTGAAGAGCTGCTCGGTTTCTGTAGACGATGATGCTGAGTCCTTGCGCTGGATGTGTTAAAGTGTGAGGAGCAGACAGACCTTCAGCCCAAGTCTCCAGGGGGAAAGCCACCCCCCAGACCCCATTGTGGCGCCCTGGGATGGCTCAGTCCCAGTGTGGATCCCCAGCAGCCCTGTCACACCTGTGGGTACCACCTGCAGCGGGGTTCCAACCCCTGGATGTGGCACAGGAGGAGTCACAAGGAGCTTGGTCCACCAGCGAGCCTTAAAAAAGGGGGGAAGCTCTCACCTCTGTTTCCAGTGATGCCCATGGAGTGGTGCTGAGCCCAGCCTCGTGCCCTGCTGGGGCTGCAGGAGGAGATGTGAAGCAGTGACACATGGCCAAGCTCTCATTACCCTTAATTACCCAAACCCCTCCACCTGTGTCCAAACCGGGGGCAGGTGCATCCCGCTGGCACAGGGGAACAGGGAGACCCGGCACGGCCGTGCTGGAGCTGCCCTTCCTGGGAAAGCCACTTGGTCTGCATTCCCCTGGGACGGCTGCAGCACCAGCCTTTCCACCTTCAGCCGGGCCAAGTGGAGCAGGTTAATGATTAGATTTATCACAAAGCAATCTAACGAGCAGCAACAGCGCCAAGCGCTTCCCATTCGGTGACGCAGGTCCCAGTCTTAATGGGAGCTGACAGCCTGACCCTGGGCCCGTGCTCTGGCCGAGGAAAAATCAGCCTGATGCTTCCCTGGAGAGAGCAGCCGTGGCTTCCAAGTGTCTTCTCAAAGCGTTTATCCGACCAGCTGGAAAAAACCCAAAAAACCTACAGGGCTGCAGGGTCGCGTTATGGGACCTCCTCGCTTGCTTCCCCGTCTCTGCAGCTCAAAAAGCCTCGGCCTGGGAGTGTGCTGGGAGGGCTCAATCCAGCAAGGAAGGCTTGCATCCCAAATCCTTCCCAGGCTGTGCTCTTGAGTCTGCATCACTGGTACCCAAGGGGAGGATGAACAGGCTGTGAGTGCTGACGGGGAAGCTTCCATCGCTGAAGGTGTTTGGAGGCTGTTGTTGGCATGTTTGGTTTTGGAGGCAATGTTTCATTGTACCAGCTCTTCCTCTGCTCTAAGCCTTTCCCTGCCTTCTCCCTCTGCAGTTTAGGAGGGAAGCAACCTGCTTTATTCCAGGTTCCCAGGGAAAGCCTCTGTGCGCAGAGAGGTTGTGGAATCTCCATCCCTGGAAGTGTTCCAGGCCAGGCTGGACAGGGCTTGGAGCCACCTAGGATAGCGAAAGGTGTCCCTGTCCGTGGCTGAGGTGAGATTGAAGGTCCCTCCCAACCCATATTCCATGATTCTGGGGTCTGAGCAGTGGATGGATGCAGCTCCTTGCATGGCAGGTGCAGAGATGAAGAGAAGGGCCAAGCCAGGCGTGAGGAAAACCTTCCAGGAGTGGCTGGAAGGAAAGAATCCTTGTGGTGAGAGGGCTGGATGCCACTGTGGCTAGCAAAGGGGTTTTATTGGCTCAGCAGCTGGTGCCAGGAGCCTCAGGGAAAGCTGCAGGACGTCCTGCAGCCTTCATCCAGGCTGCTCCCAAGGACCTGTTCCCACCAAGGTGTTCTGTCCTTGGGAAGTCTTCTCCAGGGTGGTCCCTCAACAGCCAGAGTGATTTCTGCTGCTTACACTCAGCGACTTTTCCCCATCTCTAACGTCATTCACTTTTTGGTTTGAATGATGGCAAGACCCAGGGCTGGCTCAGCAGTTGTTTGATCCCACAAGTCTCTGCCCTCGGCCACATCATATGACACGGAGTTCCTCGAGGCAAATTGTGTGAAAAGATGCCTTTTTTTTTTTTTTTTTTTTTTTTTCATTTTGGGTTTTTTTTCCCCTTTTTTNCCCCAAAAGATTCCTTTTTTTTTTTTTTTTTTTTTGTTCATCACTTCTGGATTTACTGTCCCTTCATTCCCTCTGAATGCCCCGTTGTCTGCAGAGCCTGAATACAAGCTCTGTCCCGGGACCAGGATGGCCCCATCCACTGGGCACCAGGGGACCCCAAGGAGGCTTTTCCCTCAATGTGCTGATTTTCAGAGGAGCCCTCCAAGGCAGGGCCATTGCTCTGGCTTTGTGTGACACCCTTCATCCAGGGGATGGCCCCAGAGGAAGATGGGGATGGTGGCAGTGAGCAGACCCTGGGAGCAGGGAGGGAAGCCAGCCAGCTCCAGCGGGAAGAGCTCTGAACCCCTCTTTGTGCTGCTGGAGCTGTGACCCCGTCCGCCCTCTGCCCTCGCCTCGGTGCAAGTGCCTGGGAACCCCTGGCAGAGCAGGGACTGGGATGATGGGGCTGGAATTGTGCTCATTCCATGCTCATTCCCTCCTCAGCCCTTCCCGGGGCTGCTCTCTGCCCTTTGCTTTTCATCATGCTGGATCTGTTCCCCATCCCTGGAAGCCACAGCCAAGCTGAGGAGGGGCAAGGGCAGGGGCTCCAGGAGTCAGAACTCCCTCATCAGCCTCAGAAGCATCCAGGTAAAACTCTGCAGCTCTCTTGATCTTTGGGGACTTGTTTTGTTTGCTTGATATTTCTTTTTGATCTTGCAGCCCCCTGACGCTGCTGTAACCACAGCAGGAGTCACATCTTCCAGGTCACGGCTGTAAAGCTGTTCCTCCAGCTTGTGCCACAAGGACCCTCCAGATTCACAAGGATCCTCCAGATCCACAAGGATCCTGCCCAAACAGGTCTGCCCAATGTACCTCGGAGACCAGATCTCTACTGGAATTCACTTCAGCACCTCCACCACCCTCCCCAAGCCAGCCCCGGTCCCAGGCTGGGTGGAGGACAGCGGGCACCTGCAAGGAGGATGTGGGTCACAAGTGGTGAGCCCTGAAATAGGAGAACCACCTGGGGCAGGGCCTCTCTGCGGTGTGGGATGCACCCCACGTGCCAGCAGAGCGGAAGGAGTGGTCCCTCTTCCCTCCCGCTGTCCCACCCCTGGGTGCTGCCTGCTGGGACTGGGTTGTCTGAGGGAGCAGACCTTGCTGCCAGGTGTTTCCCACCTCGGAGAGAACAAACAGGGCTGAATTTGTTCCCTAATTGCTTGTCCATGGGAGCTGCAAAGCTTTGCCTGCGTGGGGTGGGAGCTGGGAATTTCGCTCCGTTTGATCGCGTGCTCTCCTCCCCCAGCTTCAAAGCTCTCTTTGCTTTTCCACTCCCTTTTATGTCCCATCTCTTGAAATTCCAGTCCTGCACGAAGGCACAAACCCAGGACAGCTGAAGGCTTCCAAATGCAATTATTTTCCAAAGCATTTCAATAAATTAGCAGCTCGTTCCTTTGCCAGACAGCACTTCCCTTCCCAGTGACCCCGTCTGTGCAGCCTGCGGTGTGCCGTGGACCTTCCTCCTTCCTCCGGGATGTCAGCTCAGGGGGATGCAGCCAGGCACTCTCAGCTGTGATTCAGACCTGGGCTGGGACTCCTGAGAGGTTGGCATGAGCATCTGCATATATATATATATATATATTTTTTTTTTTTTTTTTAATATCTTTTTTTTTATGAAGCTACTCTGGAGTCTGATTCCCTCGCTCCGTTCGATATTTATTGGTGCTTCACCCGCCTTGAACTGGGAGCCGTAAGCACTTTGATAAATGGATTTGCCTTTCCTGGAACCGTGTCCCAGCATCAGCAGCATCAGCACCCTCAGCCGAAGGGCCACTCCTGCGAATCAGGGAGGGTGAGGAGGAAAACCCCCGAGCAGGGCAGGAGGGCAGTGCAAGCCCCGGCTCCTCGGTTCCACGGGGTTCAGTGCTTGGAGAAAGGATTGCTCCAGGGACTGAGCTTTCTGCTTAGTCAGGGATTCCTTCCCAATATCCCAGCCAGCCCTGCCCTCTGGCAGGGGGAAGCCATTCCCTGTGTCCTGTCCCTCCAGGCCCTTCTCCAAAGTCCCTCTCCAGCTCTCCTGGAGCCCCTTTAGGTCTCTCTTTCCCTGTTCTGTCACACCACAGGCTAAGAGGAATCGGGTGCACAAGGATCAGGGGCAGCATCAGTGTAGGAAAGAGCCTGGAAATACCAGCGAAAGGTGAGCTGCTGCCATTGCACGATGAACCCCCCCAGGCTGGGATCAAGCTGGGGTTTTCCCTGAAAATGCTTGTCTGTGGCAGGGAGAGGTGGCATTTAGCAAAGGCAGCTTTGGGATCTATACTGAATGGCTGGATGTTGCTATGGAGAAGCTGGATGGAGGCCACCAGGAAAAAGGAGGCTCAGGGGGGACCTTGTGGCTCTGCACAACTCCCTGACAGGAGGGGGCAGCCGGGGGGGTCGGGCTCTGCTCCCGGGGAACAGGGACAGGAGGAGAGGGAACGGCCTCAGGCTGGGCCAGGGGAGGCTCAGGGTGGAGATTGGGGAAAAATTCCTTCACCAAAAAGGTGGTCAGGCATTGGAATGGGCTGCCCATGGCAGTGCTGGAGTCCCCTTCCCTGGAAAGGTTCAAAAGGTGTGTAGCTGTGGCACCTGGGGACATGGTTTGGGGTGGCCTTGGCGGTGCTGGGGGAATGAGTGGTTGGGCTCAAAGGCCTTGGAGGTCTTTTCCAGCCCTAAGGATTCTGTGATTCCATGGAACAGCACATGGGTGGGAAGGGACCGTGGCCCCAGGGAGATGTTCCAGGGGAGATTCCTGCTTGCCCAGGTGGCTGGGGCTGGACACTGGGATGGCCTGGAAGCCCAGGGCAGGGCCATGTGGGTGGGGGGACCAGCACTGACGAGGATCTGCACCCACAGCTGTCCCCTCTGCACGGGGAGCTTTTCTTTTAAAATAATGACCAGCAAACATCCCTGTCACTTAACAAAAACGTTTCAGGCCTTTTGGGCTTTTCCCCGTGGTTAAGTCTAACGAGGAGAGACAGCAGAGGATTTATCAGTATCTGCTCCCTGATTCCAGCTTTCCCCCCGTGCTGACAGCAGATCCAAGGCTGTTACTCCTTCCTGAGCGAGGGCTTCCTGCAATGTGACCACAGCCCCGATGGCAGAGCTGCATCCTAACCCTTCCTGAGGTATGGAGTGCGGGGGGGAAGCGAGGCAGCAGGATAAATCGGGATGGAGGAAGAGATGTGAACCTTGGCAGCATTGCCATGGTAACAGGGGACCTGCCAGTGCCTGCTGCAGCCTGGCACGGGCACCGTGGGCACTGTGGCATGCTGTGATCTGGGATGGAGAGGGCTGGTGCCATGGAGAGGCTGTGTTCTCCCTTATGGAAGTCAGCAGAGGCCTTGGGAAGATGCTCTGGAAGGTGGTGGCAGGGTGAGAGGTGGCTGTGGGACACGAAGGTCTCCTGAGCAGCACCCAGCCTCCTGTGCCTCCCCTTTCGCCTCTGTGCCTGCAGTCCCACTGCTGCTCCCAGAGCTCGTGCTGCTGGATGGAGCACACAGGCCATGGGGAGGTTAGTCCTGCTGCTGGGGAGCAGGGATTCCCCTCTGGGAAAACACACACCGAGGCTCGGGCTGTGTCTGCATTCCCCTAAAGAGTGAAACCCGGACCTTAGTGCCTTGCTCATCCCAACCAAAACCACCCAGTGTCCTGCAGCATCCTCTGGGCCAGCTCTCGCCGCCTTCTCCCTGCTCAGAGCAGCTCCTGAGCGTCCCAATCCCCCTTTCCCAGCTTTGCTTTGAAGGCAGGGCCAGGCACAGAAGACTCTGTCCCAGAGGGGCCAGGCAGTGCCCCAGTTCCTGCCCTGCTGCTGGTGGCCGTGGCCAGGGTTTGGCTCCAAACCCAGCTCCCAGGGCTTTCAGCTGGCTCCAGCCCCTGGCTGCCTCGCTGTGGCCGAGCTGTGGGGCCAGCAGGGAGAGGGGCAGCAGGAGCTGGGTCCCTTGGGGCAGCACCAGCAGGATGGGGACACGGTTTGGGCAGCTGTGTTGGGTGGGAGGAAGGCTGGGGGCAGGAATGGATCGGCCAGGCTGTGCTGTCCTTGCTGCCCCCGTGTTTGCCCCCAGCCCTGCCGTGCTGTAGGGGGAGAACGCGTCCTTGCAGCCGCTGCCATCCCTCCCCGTGCAGCCATGTGAGAGGCGACGGAGGGAAGAGGAGCTAAAAATAAACCTGGGTAAAAATAGTCCCACGTGTGCTGGCTTTCGAGGGGAAATGAGGGGAATTTTCATCTGAAGGAAAAAGGAGAATAAAAAAAAAAAAACAAAAAAAACCAACCAAAAAAGGACGCTGAAATTTATTTTCCCAGCTCGCCCTCTGGAAAACAGGACCTGTGCCCGGGCAGGGGACAAGGGCTTGCTCCAGAAGGGCCCCTGGAAGGCAGGCAGATGTGGGGAACATCAGCTGAGGTGAGCTCCAGCAGCAGAACTGGGCTGTGCCGACAGCTCTGCCGCTGTGGATTCCCAGCTGGAGCTGGGGCTGGCAGAGCCTGGCCTCAGCATCACCCCCAGGGAACCACTCCTGCCTAAGGGGCCAGCAGAGACTCCCCCAGTGAGAGCCACGCTGGGCACCTCCCAGCAGCCCAGGGCATCCGGGCAGCTGCGGGCTGAGCTTTGAAACCCAGCAGAAGCTGCTCTGTCCTGAATACAGAATCATTTCTCACCCAAATAGGGCAGGGAGGGGAAAAAGCCTAGCTCATGAGCTAGAGATCTGGGGTGGTTCCTTGGGAATTTCAGCCAGGGAGAAGCCCGGGCTGGATCAGCGATGTCACAGGGTCGGGGCTCCATCTCAACCCGTGCTGATCCACAAAAGGTGTCGGGGGGGCACCTCTCCCCTCTGCCTTGCCGCTTCCCTCTGCTGCGATTTCTCTCAGCTAGGCTGAGGGAATTCCTCTCCTTCCCAATATCCATCGTGGCTCTTAATTGCTGGGAAAGCGGCTGAGCTGAGTGCAAACAATGGTTTGGGCCGAAACAGAAGAAAGAAATGGTCATTACAACACATTCCGGGCTGGCACACGCCGGGAATGCTGTTAATCAATAGCGCGGTGGGGAGGAAAACGAAAGGGGAATGTTAAAGCAAGCCCGTGGGCAGATGCAGAGGAGGAGCCCCGTGGAGGGAGATGTCCCCAAAGTCTCTCCGACCACACAGGAGAGGACGGCGGGGCCAAGCCTGGCTCAGCCCCCCGCGCTGATCCAAGCCGTGGCAGGACGGGATGCTGGATGCGGGGTGAGGAAAGGACGGGAGCAGGCAGCCGGGGTGGGAATGGAGCGGCTCAGGGGGCTGCTGCCGAATCAGAGGATGTGTTTTAGGTTCTGGCCGAACCTCGGTGTCCCGGGGCAAACCCGCGCCTGCCTCCAGGCCGGGAAGGTGCTCCCCGCCTGTGCTTTATCTCCCGTGTGCAAATGAAGGAGGAGAAGCGGGGAAGAGACCCTTTGGCACCTCGTTCTTCACCTTTTGTTAGGATAATCTTCCTTTCCAGTGCCGTCTTTGCTTTGTTTGCGTGGAGAGAGCGCTGGCACACACTCCAGGAAATTAGCTCTTAACTAAAAGCATTTATGTAATTGGGGAGGGAGGCAGGCAGGGAGGGGGAGGTGTGTGCGCGCTGACTTTGGGGAAGTTCAGTCTACAAAAACAAACCTCGCTAACTACGCTTGGTTCTGATTAAGGAAGATAAATCTGTCAGTGAGAGGCTAAATTTACCGAGAGCGTAACCCGCTGCCCCTCGCCCCACCAGCCATGGTCAGGCTGCGTTTATTTCTGTTGGGCAGGCTCCAGAAAGCTCTGGGAGGTGAAAAACAATCCCCAGAAATGTGAAAAATGTGGAATGAAGTGGGGGCGGCGGGAGGAAAAGTGGGGGGGGGAGCGAGAGACCAATGGCAGCACGGTGGGTGCGATCTCAGCTCCGCGGCTCCAAGGAGAAATCCCGAGATGCTCAAAGCCCGTGGGGAGCAGCTGGGAAAGGGGCTCAGCCTGGAGAAAAGGAGGCTCAGGGGGACCTTGTGGCTCTGCACAACTCCCTGACAGGAGGGGGCAGCCGGGGGGGTCGGGCTCTGCTGCCAGGGAACAGGGACAGGAGGAGAGGGAACGGCCTCAAGTGGCATCAGGGAAGGTTCAGGTTGGATATTGGGGGAAATTCTTCCCTGAAAGGATGGCCAGGCATTGGAATGGGCTGTCCCGGGGCAGTGCTGGAGTCACCATCCCTGGAAGCGACAAGGTGTGTGGGGATGTGGCACTTTGGGGACAGGGTTTGGGGTGGGCTTCGTGGTGCTGGGGGAATGCTTGGGCTCGGTGATCTCAGAGGGCTTTTCCAAGCGGAGATTTAGGACTGATGAGCCACAGCATGGCAGTGGCCCCTCTCCCCCAAAATCGTGTACACGGTGATGTCCCCAGCTCTCATGGAGCAAAGGCTCCTGCTGTCACTCTCCCATGGGCTCCCAAAGGTGCCTCTCTATCCCTGGGAGTGTTCCAGGCCAGGCTGGACGGGGCTTGGAGCAACCTGGGATAGTGGAAGGTGAGATGATCCCTGTTGTTGTTGGTCCCTTCCAGTGCAAAGCATCCTGTGATCCATTATCCTGCTGAGGATGACGCCTCTGGGTGTTACCACTGATGGCTCATGAGAACGATCCCTCTCTCACCTGCAGGATGCAAATGTGCTTCCGATTTGGTTATCAACCCAAATCTCTCATTGTACTGATTAATCAAGGAGCCACTGTCACCCACTGCCCATGAACCAGGAGACAAACCCACTTTGTTCTGGTTTTTAGCCCTCTAAACCCATGTTTTTGTGGAAGAAGTGCCAGGAGAGGGGGAAAATCTTGCTTGCACCGTTGTTGACAAACAGAGACCTCTCGCTTCCCAGTTTTTGCTCTCGAAGCAGTTTGAACTGCCTGATCCCTTCTGAGTGTTGGGGGTATCCGAGCTGAGGAAGCCATCCTGATGCTGCAAGGAAGGTGTGGCCCCGGGAGAGCCCGTCACACCTCTCTGAACTGCTGCAGGACATGCTTTGCTGACAGTCACCTGGCACTGTGGCACCTAAGCCCCACCATTCTGGAGATGCAGCAGGAGAAGCCCCAAGGAGATGTCACAAACAAACAGACAAACAAACAAACAAACAACGGGGTCCAGCTGCTCCATTGGTGTGCATGGATTGGCCGGAGCCAGGTGGATTCCTGCCAGGTGAGGCTTGGGCTCTGCTGCTGGAGCATCCCCGCGCTGCCCCACTCAGCAGCCTTGGCTCTCTCCTCCAGCCTGTGCGATCCATGCAGCAAGGACACGGCTTTATGTCAGGCTTTGCAGCTGCCAAAACAAACCCAGCCTCAGATGCAGCCCCAAAAGGCATTAACAGTATTGGCATGTGCTCTGGCGGCCGTGTTTCCTTCCAAACCCCGAGCTGGACCTTGATAAGCCCGATTGCTTTGTCTCTTAACTCTGCCTCCTCCTTAATGAGCCTTCCACTGGAACGCCGGGCTGGCTTCCCGGCTGCGGGAGAGCTTGTGGGCATCCTTTGAGAGCTTAGGCCAGGGAAAGCTGCTCCCATCCGTGGCAGGAGGCAGGGACAGGCAGCTCCAGGTGCTGCCTGAAAAGGGAGGGCTCCTGGAGCTCATTTGTCATAGAAACGTGGAACCGCAGAATGGGTTGGGTTGGGAGGGACCCTAAAGCTCATCCCGTTCCACCGTCCCAGGCTGCTCCAAGCCCCGTCCAGCCTGGCCTTGGGCACTTCCAGGGATCCAGGGGCAGCCACAGCTTCTCTGGGGACCCTGGGCACTCCCCACCCTCAGAGGGGAGAATTCCTTCCCAATATCCAATTTAAGTTACTCCCTTTCAATCCGAAGCCATTATGCAATGTCTAAGGACACGATACATGTACCCCGTTATTTCCCCTTCTTCCCTGGCAAAACCACTTGCATTAATGTGTGAAAATGAATTCCAAGCCAGCCTTTGCACTGGTGTCTTCTCCAGGCAATGCCAAGAGGTGCGAAGGTGCTGCTGCCGCCGTTTCCTGGGTGGGTGGCTTTTCACACCTTGGAAGGTGAAGAGGACGGTGTGTGTGGTAAAACAGGGTGCCCTCACCACTTAAACCAGTGCCTGGGCTCCTGGTGGGCTGCGAGGGCTCCTCGGGGTCACTCCACGGCGCCCAGGTCTCAAGGAGCAGCTCAGAGCCCTGTAATGCCGAGGGCTGGACAAAGCCACCGCGGTCCAAGCTGGCTGTGAGGGAATCCCACAGGGAACAGCCTCTCTTGTGGGGCAGCCCCCGCCCTGAGCTGCCCTAAATGGCCGGGAGCAGAGGGGAGGCTTTGCTGCCATCCCTTGTGCCAGGACAGCAAGGCAGCTGCCCTGACTGACCCCAGCAGCTTCGCCCTCGGCCAAAGGGCGCGAGGGACGGCGTTGTTGTCCCCAGGGCTCGGGGACTGACCCAGGAGCTGCTGGCAGCGGCGGGCAGGTGGTTTAGCATGTGGATGAAATTAGGGAGGGCTGGAAGGGGAACGGCGCGTTTCGGCAGGAATAAATGAGTGTGCTGAAAGGGAAGGGGAGGGAGGAGAAGCTCAGCCCTTCTGCCAGCTCCCTTGCAGGCTGAATAAGATGTCCAGTGCCCCCCCAGTACCAAATGGTCTCAATTTGCTCCTGCGTCAAACGGAGCTGGTTCTGCCTCGGCTGGGGCCTTGGCAGGGCCGTGAGGATGCGTTTCATAACAGCAGCTCTTGTCAGGAACAACAACAACAGCTTCAAAAACCTGTTGAAACTGTGCTGTGCTCCGAACAGAAAACACATGGAGAGAGGGAAAACTCCCTCCACGGAAAAGCCAACGTAATTAGCCCTGACACGCTCTGCAGGCCAGCAGCAGCCCAGTGCTGGGAGGAGAGGGACAAACAACCCAGCATCGTTTATAGGCAGATGTAAATGGGTCATTAGCTGTCTTCGAACAAAATGTTCCTTCCTGGGGAAGGCAGGGGACAGGCCTGCCAGGAGGAGATGTTGCAGAAGGCCTGGAGAGGCTTCCAGGGGCAGCCACAGCTTCTGTGGGCACCCTGTGCAGGGAAGAATTTCAGCATGAGAGAACTGAACTCCTTGTAGTGCCAAGGGTTTCTCCTGAAGCTCCTTTCAGATGTTGCATTTGCCACTTTTAAGTTTTTTTGGTTTTGATCCAACTTGAGCAGAAAAATCAGAAGGTTTTCCTGTTTGGGCTCCATCAGAGCTCTCAGGTGAGTTACAGCCTGGTCCTGGCAGCTGATTTGTATTACTCACACCTTGGCTTCAGGCAGTTCAGGTCTCTGATGACCCCTTTAGAAGGACCACAGACTGCAATGAGCTCTCGTGCACTGGGTGTGCTCAGCAGCAAAGTGTATCCTGTGCAGGGCTGGGATGTGGCTGGGGGGCTGGAGCACAGCTGGCAGGGAGAGGGGGTTTTGTGAGACACCAAATCTTATCCTTTGCCCCATCCCTGGAAGTGTCCAAGGCCAGGCTGGACGGGGTTTGGAGCAACCTGGTCGAGTGGAAGGGGGCTGGAACTTTTAAGGTCCCTTCCCAAACCCTTCTGGGAACGTCAGGTTCGACTCAGAGCAGTTTGCACTCAGGGAAACCTTGGAGTGGGGGTATTGCTGTGCTGGATGGAGAGATCCTGCTGCTGAGCTCAGCATCATTAATGCAGGGCTGGGAGTTTGTCAGGGGTCTCTGGGAGTCAGGGACTCGGATCCAATGGCAGCTGGGAGGTATTTGATGCACAACTCAGTTGAGGTCTGCTGTGAAACGTCTCCTTTTGTGTATCCTCAGAAAGGAGATTAATGTGGCCACAGAGGTGCAGCCTGGTGGGGGTGGGTACAGTCTCTGGCAGCCTCTGAAACCTTCCTTCACCTGCTTTTCTGAGTCCTCGATGCCTGGAGATCAGATTCTGAACAGAGCAGTTTAGTCCTCCCTCGGTTCTTTCCTCGTCCCTGGGTTTTGCCTGGGGTGATGCTCTGTGGCACTGGGCTGCTCACTGTCCCTGATAGTGTCCCCCCTGTGAAGGCTTCACTTGGAGGCAGCGCTTCAGAAGCATCTCCAGCTTTTAAACTCAGAGAAAACTTCCGTGGCGTTATTTCCCGTGGGCCAGCTCCGTGTCCAGGGAACGAGAGGAAGCAGCTGCTCGCTTGCAGTGTCAAGAGAAGCTTCATTTCCCAAAGCCTGGAGAAAGGGACCCTCAGAGCAGGAGGCACCCTTCCCTTCTTCCCCCCATTTTCAGGAGGGACAAGAGCTGTGAGCTGGTTGCAAACAGCAGCACTCAGCTTCCTCAACCCTTTGTGGCACATCCAGGGGCTGAGCTGCTAATTCCAGACCCCGTGGTCTGGTTTCTGCAGCGTTTGTTCTCTGCTCCAGCTCCTCCTCGGCAGCCCAGCTCCTCGGCCTTGTGTGTGCTTTGCTCTGTAGGTTATCACCGGGTTTCCCACCCCTGTCTGCTGAGACAGCACATCCCAAGTGAAAATGGATGATGCAAAGTCACGGTAGGCCTGGCTGGAATGGTGGGTGGCTTGGATACTGAACATTAACAACACGACCTGCAGATTTGCTGACAGTGACGAGCTGCTGCCTTTCACAGAACCACAGGATGTGCTGAGCTGGAGGGGACCCTCAAGGATCATCCATTCCAGCTCCTGGCCCTGCCCAGAGACCCCAGCAATCCCACCCTGGGCAAACTCTCCTGGAGCTCTGGCAGCCTCGGGGCCGTGCCCATTCCCTGGGGAAAGAACCTTTCCCTGATACCCAACCTCACCCTGCCCTGACACAGCTCCAGCTGCTCCCTCTGGTGCTGTCCCTGGGCACAGAGAGCAGAGCTTGGTGCTGCCCCTCTGCTTCCATGGTGTGAAATAGCTTTGGGGGATGATTTATAATGGCCTTCTGGATTCGTGCTTTTTTTTCCTTGACCTTTTCCATCCCCGAGAGCTGAGGGCTCGAGCAGAGTTTGTGTGGCAGCAGCCTCTTTGTATGGACTGCACCTTATTGTCAGTAAAATTCAATTTAAAAGCACAATGGCGACTTTGGACTCCAAGCAGGATCCTGCCCCTCCTGACGTGAGGATTAGCCTGATGATACTTTGCTCCTGGAGGGGAGGTCTCCGTGGTGCCATCCCACTGAGCCTGCCCACATGGATCTGTGGTGTGCTGCTCTTTGGGCTGCAGGCTTCCAGGAATTTGTAGGTGGAAATCTGACTTCTGCTGGTGTTCTCAGAGCCTGGTGCTGGTGCTGCTCCAGCTGTGCTCCCTCGAGTTTAATAACAGCTCTGGAGTCAACTGGGGAGCAGCTATTGTTCTCAGGGCTTCTCACACATGTATCACTTCAAGGTTGGCCCCCCCTTCCAGTCGAAGTGCTTGGGGATAGAGGAATGAGGGAAGCAAGCTGCCAGTGCCTAATGTGCGTTCCTTGTAGCAAAACGCATTGGTTTATTTTGTTTCAAACAGCTTATTGCAAATGGGGAGCAGCTGTGGATTTTGTGGTGACTTTTTTGTGTTTTAGTTTTTGGAAACGTGGGGTCATCTCCCTATTATTCCATAGCATGCAAATACAGAAAAAAAAGAAGAAAATCTAATTTTCTAATTTTGAAGAATTTCAAAGCAGTTATTTAGACTTAACCAAATTCTTCATTCCCTGATCTATTGAAGCCTGTTCAGTAATCAGCCTGATGAGAAGGAATGTGCAGTTTCCTCAGGGTTCCCTCTTGCCCTTCCCTTCTGAGGCTGAAATTAAGGCAGCCCTGAGTCCCACGCAGCAGATCTGTGGTGGGGTTTGGGTATCCACGTCCCAGTCCTAAACACAACATTCCCAGGCACGGGGTGGGATTCTGGGCACTGTCCTGTGCAGGGCCAGGTGTTGGATTCGATGATCCCTCCCACTCAGGGTGTTGTGATTCTGTGGGATGGGCTGGGAGGCTCCATCTCCAGAGACATTCCGTTGTCCCAGGGGCTTGTTCGGGCCTTCAGCCACACCTGAGGGTCCCCAGGGTGCCCGATCTGAGCATCCCTGTGCATCTGCTCCAAGGAACCTGGCCGGGGAGGGTTTGGGGTGTAATGTAGCAGTGCTGTGATTCAGGTTTAAGCACTTTTCTCCCTAAGAGCGGATGGAAGGATTGTTCCTGTTTGGACCACCTGAGTGTGCTGCACAGCCTAGGGATAAGGAGGAGGAGCACAGTTCCAGGGGTGACATGAGGTCAGTGAGGCTCCAGCTCCAGCCTGGCAATTCATTTCACGGAATCCCAGGATGGTTTGGGTTGGGAGGGACCTCAAAGCCCATCCCATTCCACCTCCTGCCATGGACAGGGACACCTCCCACTGTCCCAGGCTGCTCCAAGCCCCAATGTCCAACCTGCCCTTGGGCACTGCCAGGGATCCAGGGGCAGCCACAGCTGCTCTGGGCACCCTGTGCCAGGGCCTGCTCACCCTCCCAGGGAACAATTCCTTCCCAAGATCCATCTTTATTGCTGGGAGAGTGGCCGAGTTCCCAGTGCCTGTGTGTACAGGTGTCCCCAAGGAGCCCGGATTTCAGCACAGCCCCACGGACACAGACATCCCCTAACAAAGGAGCGGGCCCTGAGTGTTTTGGGGAAGGGAGATAATAGTAAGCCAGTTTGGCACAGCTCTTTCCTGAGCCTGGCAAGTCAGCCCTGACAACGTAAACAGCTCTTTGGGGGTGAAATGTTGCTTTTCAGCTTCACAGATCTGCTGGCCGAGCTCTCTGCCAAGGCGTGGTGTGAATGAGGTGCCCTGCATTTCCTTGCTGGCCTTTCCTGTCCTTTTCCTGCAACGAGCAGACAGCTGCTGGCTCTGTCTGGGCAGCAGCAGCGGTGCTGCGCTCCGCTGTCGGAGCTGCCCTGAGCGCCGAGGGGTGGGAGGCAGCTCCGCATCCCTCCTGCCAGCATCCCCGGGGACTTGCGCAACTTCTGCCGGGGAGGAGGCGGAACGGGGCTCTTTCTTTGCCGGGGTCACTGTCAGCCCTCACGAAACATCCTCTGCCACCTCCGGCTCTGCCCTGCACACCCCAGCTCCCGGCTCTGAAGTTTGGGAATGCCGGCTTCTAACTCTTGACCTCCCACATGATTCCAGTTCCAAGAAGCGATGCCCTAAATCTGCTGGCAGTGACAGCTCGCTGATTCCTACGGCATGGCTTGTTAAAAGATCTGAATCTCCTAATAGGAATTGGCCTGATAAAAGGGATTTTTTTTTTCTTTCTTTCTTTTTTTTTTTTTTTTTTTTTTTTTTTTTTTTCTTCTCTTTTTTACCTAAACCCCGCCCCGGGGCTTTTTTTACCTCCTCACTTAGCAGCTACACGCAGCCCCGGGAATCTAGAAATTAAATTGGCTTTTTGTCAAGCCTCTTCTATGCAACAGCAATGGGACCCCTGCAGTGCGGTGCAGTGTTTCCAATTATATTTTGGGGCATGTTGCTAATTTTTGGCAGACAGAGAGAAGCAGGCCAGGCAAATGGCAGGTGGCAGGCTGTTTTCATATTTCACCAGGAGCATGGGGGAAGGGAGAGGGGAGAAGGAGCCGAGCTCCCTGCCAAGAAATGTGACCTCGCAGAGGAGTTTTGGCACGTGGCAGAGGATGGAGGGCTGGGCAGGCATGGCTGAGCCAGTTTACATCCCCTCCTGCTGGGAACACGAAGGCAGGCGAGCGGGGCTAAAATAAACACGCTCGGGCAGCGACAGCCTCCAGATCTGGGTCTGGGCACCCCTGGGTCGCGCGTGGCTTCTAAGCGCTTGATTTAGACAATAAATCCCAAAATAAAATGGTGAAAGCTGTGAAAGAGGGTTATGAGGTATCTTTGTCCAGCTCTGTCCGGAGCTGGGTTTGTTCTGAAGCTTGCAGGTGTGGTTCTTGTTACAGTTGCTGAATTTTGTCCTGATTGCTGAATGTTGTTCTGACCGCCGCATTTCGTTCCACAGCAATCATTTCACTGGTAAAACCCAAAAGTCTCTCATTTTGCAAAGACTGTGAGGCGAGACTGGAGATGGCAAAAAAATTTCCAGCAGAGGAAAACCACTGGTGAGCTGGGCATGATGTCAGCAAGCGTTTTTGTTGTGTCTTTCGTAGGGGACCAGACGTGCTCAGGGTTTATTTCAAGCTGGCTTTGCTGCTGTGTGCTGACATCTGTTGCCAGAGGTAAATGTGGAGTCATTAAGGTAGGAAAAGAGCTTTAAGGTCCTTGAGTCCAGCTATGAACCATCAGGCCCTCATGGGGACAGAGTTAGTTCTGGCTGACAGGAGACTTTAAAAACTCTTTCGTTTACTCTTCCCAGTGGTGGAGGCACCCCAAAAAACACCCCCCAACCATCCCTGCCCCCCCCCATCCCTCTGCCTGTTCAGACACTGCCATCACATCCCGTCCTCCTCCTCCTCCTGCCTCTGTTTTGCCGCGGGGACGAGCCCGGATATTTTTGGCACCAGTGCTAATGCTCTTGAAATGCCTTTGAGCTGATGGCAAGCCAGCTAGCCAGGGACTTGTGGCATCCTCAGCGACCTTGTTTCAGAAGCAAATTGTCAGGGTTTCAACCTGTTAATTTGCTTTCTTGCGAGCTGCCTGGAGGGCTTGGGCAGCAGGGCCCTGGTCAGCTGGGATCTTGGCAGGGTGCTTTCAGGAGGAGGCGCTGCCTGAGGACACGGGGGTGTCAGTGCTGGGCGAGGGGAGCATGGTGAGGGCATCACCAGCCCTGCGCTGGGCATCTGCTGGCCACCTGGCTGAGCCCAGCCAACAAGCAGTGTGCCATCAGCCCTTCTGCACAGTGAGGGGCTCAGTCTGGGCTTGGTGGCAGCAGAGGTGCTCTTCTGGCTCCACCTGAGGGGTGCTGGAGGACAGGATGGGTTTGGCATTTTTTTCAAGGCACCGTCTCCCAGTGCGGTGTTGCTTTTCCCCGCTGAAGGTTTTTCCTGGGTGTGTAGCCTGGATTCTCCTCGCTGTCGTTGTGTGGAGACACAGAGTGTTTAATGGCTAGGTCTGAACTGGCCCCAGGAAAAGGTGCCTCTCACCTGGAAACAGCTGTGCAGGGTGGAAGGGGGAATGGGTTTGGGTTGGAATGGACCTTAAAGCCCATCCCATCCCACCCCCTGCCGTGGGCAGGGACACCTTCCACTACCCCAGGCTGCTCCCAGCCCCATCCAGCCTGGCCTTGGACACTTCCAGGGATCCAGGGGGGCAGCCACAGCTGCTCTGGGCACAGATTTCCTCTCTCTGACAGCGAGCGGGATTAGGTTCTTTAAGACTATCCACCCCAAGAAATGCTTATTCCTAGTGAAGGTTATTCCAAAGCCCGGAGCAAAGGTGAAAAGGGAAGTTCAGCAAGCACTTAGTTAAATGTGCAGAGTGCTGCTAGTCCCAGCACAGCTGCAAGTGTGCCTTGGGCTGAGACACAGCCTTTGTTGTCCCGCCTCACTCTGACCTGCAGAGAGAGAGATCTGAGACCTTGTTATCTTCTCCAAGCTGTCCCAGCATGGTCTGTGCTCCTGGGGCCACTGGAATTCACCCAGGGCCCTCGGAATGGGAAGATGCTTTAAATGGGAAGCATTTAAATGCGGCTTTCCAGCATCTTCATCCCCAAGCCCTTGCTTCTTCCTGGAGTGAACAAATCCAAATAGCCCCGCTCCTCTCCCGGAGCCTGTGGCACCACCTGGAGCCTTGTGGCACAGTGGAGACTGGGTGACACATTTCCCTAGGGCTTGCAACACCCATTTAAAAGAAAGGCAAGGCACCTGGAAATCATTTTGGGAGAACCAGTTTACAGCCCCCATTCCTCCTCCTGATGAAGATCTCCATGGAGCTGTTAGGACAGGATGGATGGTATCTCTCGCCCCGCGCCTGTGACTTGCAAACCTTTAACAATTTCGCAAAGTAAAGTGGAAATTGGGTAACTCCCCTCCACACAGCCTCTTTCCCTCGGTTTTGTTTTGCTATTTGTTTTTCAAGCCGTGATTAAAGCTCCGAAAGCTTCAGCTCCCCTGTCTGTAAACGGTGTGCCCATGTTTGCGTTGGCATTTGAACCAGAACCCCAGCGAGCTGGGGAGGGGAATACACCCGTGGAGTGATAAAAGCTAAGCACTTGCCCACTAATAAATTTAGGTGTTAATGCCTTGTTTTTGTGCTGTTTGGTTGCCATAGAGATGGGGCCGCCTGAACTAATGGGTTTGTTGTGTGAAGTTCAGTACACATTTGCCAAATGTTCTGTTTCTCTTGTTACCTCTCTGCTTTTTTCTTTCCCCCCCCTCCCCGTGCCATGGAGCAAACGAGTTTGGAAGCAAAGCCATTCCACCCGCCGGGAACAGAGGATCCCAGGAAAGGAGCTTGCTGAGATAGGTGTGGTTTTAAAGAGGTTGTTACCCTGTTCTGTGCCCCACAGGCCAGGGGCTTGTAACAGGGGTCTTGGCACCTGTCTGGCCTGGCCTTTGTGGCACAGGCACCCATCTCATTCCTGCACGGAGAGTTCCCATTGCCAGGCTCAGGATGTCTCACTGGGAGCCCCTGCTTTGTGCACAGAACATTCAGCAGGAGCGGTTTTCCTTGGATGGACCGACAGCAAAACACGAGAAACAGGTGGTTATTGTTCGGAACAGCGACCTCCCCGTTCCTGCCTGGCGATAAATCTCATCTCTGCTTTGTTTATGAAGTAGAATTTTTACTTTAGAGCTCGGAGCCTCTGTCACAGCACCCAGCAGCCAAAGGAGGCCCTGACTCACTCGTCCCTGCTGCAAAGGCGGTGGCATTCCAGGGAATTGTGGAGTGTTTTGGGACCAGTAGGGTGGCACGGGCAGGTGATGGAGCAGGTGAGGGATCTGCTGCCCAGCAAGTGGCACTGCAGGGAAGAGGGAGCCAATGAGGGCTTGCTCTTGGGGGTCCCCAACACCCTTAAACGGGCTGCCCCAACCCTGGGAGTGTTCCAGGCCAGCTTGGACAGGGCTTGGAGCAGCCTGGTCCAGTGGAAGGTGTCACTGCCCATGGCAGGGGGTGGGATGGGATGGGCTTTAAGGTCCTTTCCAACACAAACCATTCCATGATTCCAACACCCTCCAATGCTAGCTGGGAGCTGTCATTCAGGGGAAATCACTCCATGCATCCATGTGTGGTCCTCCTGAATTTGGACTTGGACTCAGATCTTTTTATGTAGAAATCACTGGAAATCCACCAATGTTGAGGGGTATTTTTTTTGAGTGCATGTGTGTGTCAGAACCTCCCCACTCACAGCACCAACCTACACTTTCATTTAGAAAGGCCAAAAAAATAGCAAAACCCCAAAGCTCTGAACAAATTTTTATTTTTTCAAAGCTTAAATGCTTGGTGCCTGCCAAGCACTAAACTGAAAGGTTTGTTGCCAAAATATCCTTTTCCAAAAAACCTTCTTTTTAAAGTTCCTGCTTGCTTTAAAAAAAAAAAA
>VXAD01013278.1:371187-395649 GCA_013399195.1 Dicrurus megarhynchus
AAAAAAGAGAGAGAAAGAAAAGAGGGAGAATTGCTCAAGCAATATTTAGAGGAATAGCTCTAAAATAAGTGGCTTTCCCAGGATGATTTTGCTGAAGGTGAGGATGGAGTGAACTGCGCAGGAGGACAGCTCTGGATGCCGGCAATCAGATTGCTGATCCTTGAAGTGTGCACATGCAGCTGGCTTTGCTTCCCCAGCTGATCCTGCTGAAACTGGGGAAAAGCAGCGCTGGGTTAACAGTTGGACTGGGAGAATTTCGAGGTCTTTTCCAACCTGCAGGATTCTGGGAATCTTCTGAGCTGAGGAGAGCGCCAGGATCTGTTTTAAGCCCCGCTGGCTGATGCAGCCCTGGCTGGCGAGGGGGGATGTGACACCCGTGTTCCAGGTGCCACAAGGAGCTCCTGGTGCTGCCTCTCCCTGCCTTTCCCAAGCCCTGGGATGCGAGGGAATTTATTTTGGAGGCGGAGAGGAGAGGGAAACGGACTTGTCAGGAAACTTGGCTCCAGCTGTTTGAGCGAGGCTGACTGGAAAACAGCTGTGCTGAGCAGAGGCTGCACCCTGCACTGCCAGGGTGGGCTGGCAGAAAAGTCCTTTTGCTCGTTTGGGTTTTTTTTTTTTTTTTAAGAAATAGAAATACAAGACCTGACTGGAAGCCTGGGAGGAGAAACCTGAGGTACCTGCTAGGCCTGGACTCCAGGGAGCATCCCAAAACACTCCTCAGCCCCTTGAGGTCCCTATTGCCCCAAGAAGTGCCAGTCCTCGTGCAGCTGGTTCAGAACAAAACTGCAGAGCAGGTGTTGGAAGGGTCAGGTGAGTAGGTCAGAAGTGAGCTGCACTTAAAAAACCCTCCCCTTTGTTAAGAGTGTATAAATAAAGTGATGTAAACCCAAAGTGCCCGGCCACGTCGAGACCTTCGCTTTGCAAAGCCTTTGCCTTACTTTTGATGTTAGATGAACATCTAGTGAGCTTAATTAAAGTTTAATTAGTGTAAGTAGGGTAAATGTGGTAGGTCAGTAGGCACAGGAGATGCTAAAATACTGTTGGCAATAATCAACCTGACCAGGAAAAAAAAAAAAAAGGAAAAATTCCCTTGTTAAAAAATAAATGCCTCTAAGTGACTGGTTCAGACAAGTCATCTCTCAGGGGTGGTTTTTTTTTTTTCACTTTCTTTCCCCAGGCAATACTGACCAGTTGAGAGCAAATCCTGTTCCTTCACATCAGTGAAGAAAGCAAAAATCAGTTTTTGTGCTTCACTGTGCACTGGAATTTCACCCCAAACACTTTTCTGGAGTCTGGGCATGTGCCACGGAGAGATGTCTCACTGCTTTCTGCTGTTCTTTTCTCTCCAGTCGAGAGCCACACGGTGAGGGCTGTGGTTCCACAGCCCAGCCGAGTTTATTAAAGATCTGATAATCGTTTATTAAGGGCTTTCAGTGAAACTCAGCAGTGCATCACCAGCCTGGCTGGCCCTTGTTACTTAGGATGTCTTTCGCAGCTATGAGTGATGTTTCCTTGACTTTGAAATGAAATTTGGATGTGATTTGGGTATTTTGGCATGCAGGTATCTGTGTTTATCTGTGGTGATCTCTGTTTTTTGTCCTGCCTGGGTGCTGGTGGCAGCACAGCCTGAGCCATCGAGTTTTGTGGATGAACCCTTGACCTGTTCTTGGATGTGCTCTTGGATCAGGAATCCCACTCTGACCACGAGGCTCTGGTAAGCCACAGCGTTTTGCAGTCGTCTCCAGAAAGATTCAGCTCGTTTCTTATTTTTATCTGTCTCGATTGGATCATCCCTAAAAATACTCTGCAATGCAAGATACCGCAGTGCTGAATTCCCCAGCTGAGCAAGGGGAACATGTCGAGAGGCTTTCTTGGATCAAAGGCCTCGGAGAGGAGCCAGGAGCAAAAGCCAGGCTAAAGTTCAGGAGCATCCCTCCGATGCAGAAGGTAGCAGCACACAGAAAGCTGCTGCTCTCGTGGGGCTTTGCTGGGCTTTGGGCTGTGCTGCAGGGAACGTGAGATGCCCCCCCAGGGATCCTGTAATGTCTGGGAAAACGGAGACGAGCAGGAGGTATTTAGGGCAATGGTCTCAGACACAACAGGCTCAGGCCCTGCCCCCAAAAGCCGTGGGTCAGACACGGGGCTGAGAATTCCAGTGGCCAGAGCCTGCTCTTGGAGCCTGCTGGAGCTGGACAAACACACCGGCAAAAACTGCTAACAAGGGTGAATGTGTGCTTCTGGTTTGTTGGAGAAGTCTGAAACGGGGGGAAATTTCCCTTCTCAGAAGCAGTCGAGGAGAGGACACCTCTTTGGGCTTGATGGAGCTCCTCTCCGAGTTCAATGGTTCTGTGATTGCACGGAAATGGAGGCGTGAGCGGCCCTGAGCCCTTTTAGAGCGTCCTTAAACCCAAGCACGATAAGCTCCCCGCTGTCAGCCGGAACTAGGGGCAGATGTCTGTGCTCACAGAGCCATTTCTGGGCCACGCTGCTGGGCGAGGGACGGCGGGGAGGCCACGAGCCGGCGTCTGGGACGCTGCGAGGCCTCGGAAGCGAAGCGCGGCGCGGGAGGCGAGGCAGAGCCGCGCTAACGCACGGGCTGCTCCCGGAAAAGCAGAGCTGGCTCTCGCCTCGGGAGATTCCCCTCGGGAATGCCCAGCCCAGGGCTCCTGGAGAGCCCTGCCGTGCCAGCCCTGCTGCTCTGCTCCGTGGTGCGGGGCGAGGGCAGGGCGCGGGACACGGCCCCCCACTCATCAGGGCACCACGGCCATCCTGGCTGGGACACTCGGCCGCATTTCCTGCCCAGGCATCGCCCTCTCTTTCCACTTGGCTGAGGGAATATTTAATTATTATTGTTATTGTTATTTTTAAATAGAACAGTTTTGACAACGGGAACGAATGCACCCTTGTGGGCACATGGGCAAGCTGAGGCATTTTCTGCCGACACAGACTGCTGCTCTTTTATCACTGCTTATTGTTGTCACCTGCCTCAAACCCTGATGGGGGAGAGTGCTTTATTTTCTTTCTTTTTTCTTTTTTTTTTCTTTTTTTTTTCTTTTTTTTTTTTTTTTTTTTTTTTTTTTTTTTTTTTTTTTTTTATTTTTTTTTTTCTTTTTTTTTTCTTTTTTAAGGACCTCTTCAGTCCCCTGGTTTCTAAGTTTCCAAGAAACTTAAAGCAAAGCGAAACCTTTTAGGTCAAATTAAACATTTCGGGTCAAGCGAACTTTGTTTTTGAAATCTAGCCAAGGAATATGAACTTTCAGTTTAGGATTAGCCTAAACCAATTTTCTGCAGGTGTTTTTTTTCTTTCTTCCTGTTTGTTTGTAGAAATGAAGGGGAAAAGCTCTGCCCTGGGGTAGTGCAGCTCCCCTTCCTGGTGTTCCACCCAGGATGAGCGTCCTGAGAAGGGAACGGAGCTGGGCAAGGCTCTGGAGCTCCGGGCACAGGACAAGAGGGAACGGCTGGTGAGGTTTAGAGCGGAAACTGGGGAAAAATCTCCCCACTGGAAGGTCGGTCAGGCATTGGACCAGGCTGCCCAGGGCAATGATGGAGGCATTTCCCTGGAAACATTCAAAAGGCGTGTGGATGTGGTGCTCACGGGGATGGTTTAGCGGTGTTGGATTCAGGGATGGACTTGGTGATCTTGGACGTCTTTCCCAACCTCAATGATTCCGTGATTGCTTTGGTTAAAAGGAAATGGAAAACACAAATAAAAAAGGATTAATCTGCTGTTTGCAGTGCTGGATGTGCTCTGGTTTGTCACAGTTGTCCCTGGTCACGGGACCTCTGGTTCTGGTGAAGGTTTGGTGGCCAAGGTGGTGAAATCAGGGGGTTCAGGGAGATAAACCCACCTCATCCAGGAGCAACCCGGTCTAGTTGGAACTGGGTGACCTTTAGGGTCCCTTCCAATCCATGAGATTCAGTGTTCCTGTGGCAGGGAAAGAGGGGGTGGAGAAGCTTCTCTGTGAGCAGCACAGGATGGTTTTGAGTGCCCCCTAAAGTGTTTCAGCTCAGAGTGGGAAGGAAAAAAAAACCCCTTTGGGAATGCTCGTGGATTTGCCAGCATATCCTGGGAAGCATGGCACCCGCCCATGGCTCATTTAACAAGCCCTGGGTGGTGAAGAAAACAGGAACTGCCTTTCAGAACCCCACTAATGGACCTTCTCCTGCAGTCTCCCGGTGCTGACAAAGCCCAGCTTCACGGGGGGAAGCCGTAAAGCTGCTGTCATGATCCCTGTGCTGGAGCCAAAGGCGGCTGGAAGGCTGTGGAGAGGCTCTCAGTGACTCCAGTGTGCTGTGAGGTGGGTGCCCAGGCCATTAAACCTCCATGGGGACAGGCGAGGGGAGGGGAAATGTGTGGGGGTAGGACTGCAAAATCCTCGCTGAAACTGCTTGTTCTCTCATTTTTAATCTCCAGCATTGCTGGACACGGTCCCTCCGGAGGGGCTGCCAGACCACTGAGTGCTCCATCCCTGCCCTGCAGACACCCTCTTCCTGGAGGAAAGTCGGCAACTTTGGGTTTATTCCACTTTTTCACCCGTGCCAAAGCCTCTTTAATATCAGGTTTGCTGTGGGTTTGTTTGGGTTTCGTCCCACAAACGCCTCCGGGGCAGGTCAGTCCATCTCCCCAGCCACCCCTGGGCTGTGCCTTTGGAGCTCCCAAAATCCAAGGAGACCTCTGTTGTTCTGCTGGAGCATCCCTCCCCACGTGAGTCCCCAGATGGTGGGGAGCATTAGGGAATGTTATGGGTGAACAATAGATGTCTGGTGGCGACGCTGGTGATTTCCCTGGTACAAAAGGCTGCTGCATCCTCTGTGATAATTCCCCTTTCTTTTCCTCCTTGTTGGCTTTGTGGCTTTGTGATTTATTTGCGGGCTGGCAGGCGTCCACAGCCCTGCAGGAAATGGATGTCTGCTCTGGTGTTTGGTGGGGGGGTGGTGGGGTGGGCCATATAAACGTGTAATTTTCCCACTACATTAATTACAGACGTTTCTCCCTGGCTGGAGCAGCTCCACGGTTTCTGTGCCCTTTTGGTTTGTTCTCCCCAGCCCAGGCTGAGAGAATTTATAGGGAACCCCAGCTCTGACATCCTCAGCTGAGCTGAGGGAAAAGTTAAAAGAACTTGGCCACAAAAACTGTAGAGGGGAAACTCACTGGGCTTTTTTTACCTGGTAGTAACTCCAGGACAGCAGCATGGCCAAGCTTTCCCTGGCTATTCCTCCTGCTGACACTTTGCTCAAGGATAAAAGCGGTTTGCCCTAAGAAAACAACCCTCTTGCTATGGAAAAGCAATTGCAGAGCAATTTACCTTGGAATAGCTGTGCTACTTAATTCCTGGCTCCTGGAGAGAGACCCAGCTGAACTTGGAGCAAAGAAAGGAAACCCGAGGCAAAATTCAGTGTGGTTGTGTCAGGTTTTGTTGGAGGAAAGGCTGGAAAAGGCACTGTGGGGCCCTGGCACAGGGTGCCCAGAGAAGCTGTGGCTGCCCCTGGATCCCTGGCAGTGTCCAAGGCCAGGTTGGATGGGGCTTGGAGCAGCCTGGGATAGCGGAAAGTGTCCCTGCCCACGGTAGGGGATAGAACAGGATGAGCTTTAAGGTCTCTTTCAACCCAAACCAGCGTGGGATTCTGTGGTCTGGGACAGCAGTGGAGCCAAAAATCATAATTTCCAGCAGATTGAATGTACCCAAGGTGTCCCTTGGCTTGTAACGTGGCTTCTCCATGGATTCCTGATGAAACACGTGTCCTGCTGTGATTTTTCTTGGTTTTATCCCGTCAGAAGTGGGGGTGGAGGATCAGGGATGTCTGCAAGGACAGGGCACAAACCTGAGGCAGCTCAGTGGCAGGAAACCAGGAGGGAGGAGAGGATCTGTGACGGGGGGACATCCAGGGATGCAGGATTCTGGGGTCTGTTTGGAGTCATTGCCTGCACTCTGCTGGGATGTGTCTCGTTCTTTTTAGGGCTGGGAATGTTCCGCCCACAAAGTTTCTCCCAGGGGTCCCAGCTAAGCCTTTGAGGTAAATCTCTCCAGATCCACATCAAAATTAAGCATCTTACCGTGTTTGTTCTGCCTCATCCCTGTAAATCTTGAGCACCTTCCACGCCCTCTGTCACATTTCACTTTCAGAGCCCAGCCCACGTGTGGGGCACGTGCTCCACCAGTCTGTGCGGGCTTGTGCAGGGCTGGTGCTGCATTCCTGTGGCCGATGGCAGCGGGTTGGGGCTGGGACAGAGCCCCAGGAGCTGGGTTTCCTTGGGAAAGCACCCACCTGACCATGAGCACAGCATGGCTGGGTCTGGACACGCAGGCTGCTGTTACATCTGCACATGGCCTGGCCGTACTGAGAGGTGCAGACTGTCCTGGGGAGGGAAGGATGCTCTGGTGAAATCTATTTCACAGAATCCCAGAATGGTTTGGGTTGGAAGGGACCTTAAATCCCATCCAGTGCCACCCCTGCCATGGGCAGGGACACCTTCCACTATCCCAGGCTGCTCCAAGCCCCATCCAACCTGGCCTTGGACACTGCCAGGGATCCAGGGGCAGCCACAGCTGCTCTGGGCACCCTGTGCCAGGGCCTCGCTGTCCTTATACTAAAGAACTTCCTTCTAAATCCTCTTCCCCTGATGGGAGTTCAGGCTCTAAACACAAACACCATTAGCAGCAACAGGCTCTGTGCACTTCACTCCCTGCCCTGCTCTGAGAGCAGCAGCCCTGGCAGCAAACATCCCTCCCTCCCTCCCTCCCTCTCTCCTCTCAGTCCTTAGCCAGAGGAGCTGCACCCCCTGCCATCACACCGTGGCATTTAGTGTAAATCTCATGCACTCCTTTTCCCATTTGGCAGGTTTGAGAGTTTATTCACCATTCAAGCCTTTCCTTGCACACGCTGTTGCAGAGGTAGGGATTCATTCGGGCACGAATTTACTGCCCTTGTCGGTGACAAGGAGGGGCTGCCGTGATGCCGATACAGCCATCAGCTACAGAAACACCATTCTGGGCCCTGCAGGGGGGAAAGGGATTCAGGGCAGGTGTAAAAGTGGGCCAGGCATGACACAGAATAGAGGAGGACAAGTGTGCTCTGCTTCCAGAGGCATGGGGAGGCTGTGGGAAGTGCTGAGCAGGGACCGTAGCAGGACATGGCAGGTGCTGGAGGCAGCCAGAGAAACATCCAGTGTTTATATCCTCTCTGCAGTGAGCCCATGGCAAGTTGGGGTTGGCCAGGAAGTGGGTCAGGATGAAGCGGGGTGAAGCAAACAGGACCTGAAGTCCTCGAGCGAGGCCCCTTCCCCCCCTGCCAAGGCCGTGCCCATGCTCTCGTGCTCTTCCCTGCTCCAGCCCCCTCCTGCCAGCCCCTCGGAGAGCTGGATGCTCCTGCGGCCCCAGCCTGGGGAGTGCACGTGGGCAGAGGGGGACTTCCTGCACAGCAACACCCTCTGGGCTCAGGGACCCGCAGGAGCCTTTCCATCCTGTCCAGCTTTGGGTCACAGGCTGGGCTGGGGCGTCTCTTGCGCAGGGCCAGTGTCTTTGGCCAGCCCGGAGGCACAGCTGGCGGAGGGGAGGCAACGTCCACGTGGCCACCACGGGTGGGAGATGCAATGAGCCAAGAGAGCCTCCGCTGCTGCTGGTGTTCGGTCACAGCTTCTCTGGGCACCCTGTGCCAGGGCCTCCCCACCCTCACAGGGAGCAATTCCTGCCCAATATCCCACCTGGCAGTGGGAAGCCATTCCCCCGTGTCCTGTCCCTCCATCCCTTGTCCCCAGTCCCTCTCCAGCTCTCCTGGGGCCCCTTTAAGCCTGGAAGGGGCTCTGGAGGTGTCTCTGGGACCTTCTCCAGGTGAACACCCCCTGCTCTCCCCAGCCTGGCTGCCTGAGCATCCTCGTGGCCTCCTCTGGGCCCTGCTCCGAGGCTGCTGGTATTGACCACGGAACAGAGAAAACATTGCACTCGATTGCCCTGGGGTCCCATCAGGTCTGGCAATCTGTTGTTCCTTAAGTGGAGGGGGAAAAAAAAAGAGAAAGAACACTCACATACACACACACACACACACACACACACACACACTGACTGCTACAACAACGTGAAGTGTTTTCCTCCTAGAGAGCCCTTCCTCCCTCTCCAGCGCCTTCCTCCCGGCAGCAGAGCAGGAGTCAAGCGGCCCCGTGCCTCCTCCGGCGGGCGCTCAAGGCTTCCTCCAAGCCGGGGCTGCTCGGGGAGAGCTCGGGGAGGGGGCTGCGAGCCCCCCGCCTGCGAGCAGCGCTGGGGGGGCTGCGCTCTGTCCGAGGCACCGGGCAAGCAGTGCCAAGGAGCATTAGGGAGATGGCTGGAGGCCTGGAGTGCAGTGGGAAGCAACTGCTGTTCCCAGCCCCGCTAATCGGATTTCGGAGGATGCTCGGCTTGGCTCTCGCTGTGGGGAGCTCGGGGTGCGTTCTGGTGACGGGGTCTGTGTTCCGGCGGGGAAGGAGAAGGCTCCTGACTTAATGCCCGGAGAACTGGTTTTGTTGGTGGGAGGGGAGGAAAAGGCCACGTGAAAACCTCTGTATCCCCATCACGGCTCTCCGAGGGTCGCTTAAAGCAAGCAAGGCAAGGCTGGGTGCTCCCTGAGGGCATCCAAACCCAGCCAGATCTGCTGCCTGGCGGTGACCCTGATGCCAGAGGAGTGGCCACTCCGAGGCCCTGCTGGAAAACCAGCCTCATCCAGCACCATCATCCCCTCTCCATCCCTTCACCCAGCTCGCGCCAGCCCTGCCCCCCATTCCCAAACTACCCTTCTGGTCCCAGGGATCAATCCCTGAGCCGAGGGAAGTGGGGATCCTTCGCCCAAGGCTTTAATTAGCAAAGGTTCACGTGATTTTTTTTTTTTTTTTTTTGCAGGATTTGCTCTGTGGCAATTCCAGGGGGGGAATAAAAGTTTGCTCCCATTCCCCAGCGCTCGGTGGAAGCAGCTTCCGTCAGCGCTGCCTGTGCTCTCGGCGGTGCTGGATATGGCAGGGCTATTTTTAGAAGCCAGGGTTGCCATGGCAACCCAGTGTATTTTTTTTTTTTTTCCCTGTTAAATATAGCAGCTGTTGCAGGGAACTCTTGTCCTCCTGGATGTAAAGGCTGCGTTTTTGCCCTCTGACAGAGCTCAGGGTATTAGAGGCAGACGAGAAAGGATGATTAAATAAGCGGAAGCCCAGAAGAAACCGTGGATCTGTAATTACACGGAGGGGTTTGGGATGCAGCCGTGTGTGTCTGCAGGTCCTGCACTAAAAATGGTGTGGGGACAGGGGTAGGGGAGCTCTTCATGTGGGGCTCCATGAAAGCACCCTGCCCCTCTCTCTCAGCTGCAGGCCCGTGTTGCACCCCAAAGCAGTAATGTGCCCGAGCGTTGGGGTTCAGTGGGAAGCAAACTGACCGTTTCTTTATTTTTTTTTAATTTTTTTTTTTAATTTACTGGATCCCTGTAAGGTGCAAACATGTCCCCTCAGAGGGCTGGTTTCCATCTCCTGGCAGGAGGGAGAAGGAGAAGGGTGGGGAGCATGACTGCTTGGGCCAAGGGCAGTCTGTCAGCTGGGAGATGGAGGTCTTTTTGTTAATTAACTACTCCTTGCCTCATTAAATGAAGAAGGAAACCAGAGAACAGCAGACATGAGCGGGGCTTAGGATCGCTGAAAGTTTCCTTAAAAAGTGGATGCAACAACAAACAAACAACCAACCGAATTTAAACCAGCTTGAGTTTAAAGTATCTGCGGAGGTCACCGTGACCAAGGCTTTGAACGGGAATAACACATCTCTGGGAGCCTTATCTGCTCCCTGAGCTATCACAGGCATCTATTGCTGGGGATGTTACTGCTTTTCTGCCTTCCATAGCAGCAGCAGTGCTTCAGCGAGCAGAAAGCTGCAGGGGAAGAGCTGCCTCCGTGCTTGTCGGGGGCTGGAGCTCACCCCAGGCCTGCTCCCTGCTCCCTGGCCCCTTGCCACCCCTGCAGGGTGCTTTGGAGGGATGGGGCATTTCAAAGAGTCAGGCATTGAGGATGAGGGAGGATGGAGTCAGGTGCTGCTTGTCCCCCTGCTCCACACTGCTCCAGCATCCTCTGGCCGAGGGCGCAAATACGGGGCTGGTCCCTCGGGAAGCGCTGCCTCTGGTGAAGGAAGGAGAGGCTGCCACATCGCATTTGAAGAGTTCCTTGCATCCCTCAGCAAGCGGGTTGTCAGGGGCTTCTGGCCCAGAAAATGTAGCTTGCAGCTGGGAGGGAGGTTCAGGGTAATCATTTCAGATGCTGCTTTGGTTTAAATCCAGCACGGGGTGGAGGGGGAGGATGGTGGAGTGGGCACAGCTCCAAAAATACGTGTTTGTACGTGGAATGGTTTGGGTTGGAAGGGCCTTTAAAGCCCATCCAGTCCCACCCCCTGCCATGGGCCTGGACACCTTCCACTGTCCCAGGCTGCTCCAAGCCCTGTCCAGCCCGGCCTGGGACACTTCCAGGGATCCAGGGGCAGCCACAGCTCTTTTCTGGTGAACCCCAGTGCCCAGCGGTTGGATCTGAAGGACTTCAAGCAAAGTTCCTGTCCCTCAGGTGCCCCTTGGGGTGGCCTTGTCTGACAGCCAGGCAAAGAGCACCCAGGGGCTGAGGACAAAGCTGCTCTGGGCATTCCCCATGCTGCCAGGTCAGTGGGCCTGGATTTCCCATGAAGGTGCATCTTCCCGTTGGGCTGTGGAGCCACGACCCTTCCAGCAGGGTTTGGGATCGTGCAGTATGCCAGCACCTGCTCCTGCTGGGATGCCCAGCAAGGGGGACAGACCTGCCCTGTCACATCAGCCACACCCCCAGTGCCAGGCAGGTGTGTCACAGGCTCCATCCCTTCTCCGTGCCCCAGCCATCCCACTGGTTCCACGCTGCACAAACCTCCTGCTGGTGCCAGAGGCGGGGTTTCCCCAGGAATGGGAATTCATTAAAACTCCTGCCTCTGCTTATGTGTCCCGGTTTGAAAGCAAACCAGTGAGACTCTGAGTCAGAAATACAATTTAATAGGAAAAGAAAATAAAATAAATGGCAATAGCACAAAAGAAAACCACTGACAGGGTCAGAATACAACCTGACACCCTGTCAGTCAGGGTGGCGGTAGCAGTCCAATGAAGTGGTGGCTGCAGTCCTCCTGAAGTGGTGGATGTGGTTCTGTAGAAGAGTCTGCTCTTCCTTGGAAAGTCCAGTGGCGGCTACGTGGCTCTTGTCCTCGGAGAGTCCCGTAGGTAAGGGCTGCCTGTGGTGTTCCATACTCCTGATTATATACAGATGGGAATGCTCTGTTCCTCCTCCTGGGCGGAGCATCTCACAATGGGATGGTGAGTCATGAGGTAAGGCATTGATGGGCCCATGAACAGGAGATAGTCCGGAGAGAGTTACCTGTGAGTCATGGGGCAGAGTCCTTGATTGCCCATTGAACAGAGATAGCTCCCGGAGGGAGTTATCAAGGATGAGTCATGGTAGGAGACAATGAACATTGCCCCACCTGCTTTAACAGCTTGTGAAGATGGTGATAGAATACATACCTTTGGGCACAGCTTACATTGTAACCTAGGACATTGTCTCCACTTCCCTGTGTATTCAGGGATCATCTGGGTGTTGACGCTCCCTGCTTTCCCTGGGTTGATTTATGGGTTTATTGTAATCCCTCCACTGTGTGGCTTCCCCGCTCCGGGCACCACGGGGCAGGCAGCAGTCCTGGGAGGTTTTCCCTTTCTCCCTGAGTGTTGGCTGCTCCATCCCTCGGCCATTTGCAGGGACTTGTGTGAGGAAGGACCACGGCAGTGTCACGCTCCAGCTGGGACTGCGGAAGGGGGTTGGAACGAGATGGGCTTTAAGGTCTCTTCCAACCCAAACCATTCCGGGATTCTGGGATTCTCTGATCTTGTGATCCAGCCCCGGAGCACCACAGGCTGCAGCCAGACACAAAGCACATCCGTGAGGATGAAGAAGGAAGCTCGGAGCTCCCAGTGTACCGAAGAGAGGCACCAGCACCTGCTCCCAGCTGGATGAGAAGGAAGGAGTGCTGGGGGTTCCCTCCCCACAGGTGCAGAGGTAAGAGGAGACAGGATCTCAAAACCTCCAGAAATGTGTCCCACATACCCCTGTCACCAGGTCTGTACCTAATTTCAAGGCTGATACTCCCACCCACCATCCCCGGTGGAGCCACTGCAAGGGCTGCACTGGAAGTTCTGTTCTGACATTGGGCGTTTTCAACACCATTTTTTCTTTTCCCTGGGGAACGTGTGGCTATCAGAGGAATTTCTGTTTGTTGTACCCCGAAAGCCGATGGCTCTGCTCTCCCCTCTCCAAGCCCAGCCTGTATCAGCCCTCGGTGTGTTTGCCAGTTCAGCCTCTGCTCCTTCTCCATCAGCAGCACATTTGGGGAGATTCTCTGAGGGAGGAGTGCTGATTCAAGGAGAAAATCCATACTTTCTGTGAGAGACTTTCTGGGCACCAGGAAAACAGGGAGCAAGTCCAGGCTGTGGACTCCCCATCCCTGGAAGTGTCCAAGGCCGGGCTGGATGGGGTTGGAGCCACCTGGGATAGTGGAAGGTGTCCCTGCCACGGCAGGGAGTGGGACAAGATGATGCCTTAAGATCCTTTCCAACCTAAACCATTCCATGATTTTATGATTTCCAGCTTGTCCCAAAGGTCTCCACTGTCCCCACAGGAATGGGAGTTTGAACCAAAGCCGTGGCAGGAGCTGAGGAAGCAGCAGGGTGAGTTTCCTGTAGGATTGTAGCCCTGTTGGCTTTCAACCCGCCCTAAACCCCAGGCACCGTGGAGACCCTGTTATCAGCTGTGCTGGTGCCTCCAGCTTCATTAGGGGTTTTAATTATTTTTCCTTTCTAGTTTTTAGCCCCCCTGAGCCCCTGCTAGGGGGAGATCCAGGGAAAGCATGTTTGCCTTTGCTGCGATCTGAGCAACCCCGAAAGCGCGGGGAGCGCCGGGAGGGGACAGATGCCAAAACCTCTCCTCCTCCAACTCCGAGATCCTCCAAGGCAGCTGCACCTCTGGAAGAGAAGCAGGCCCAGCTGGAGCAGAGGCAAGGCCAGATGAGATGATGCCACTAGGACCATTTCCTGTGCCTGCTGAACGGGAGCCCGGAGCAGCCCCTTCCACCCTGGCGGGGCAGCAGCTCCCAACACCTGCGGGGCCTGGAGAGCTTCGTGCTCTGGGAAGGACGAGATGTCCCCGAGCAATGGCCATGGGAGGGGTTTTTTCGGGAGCTGGGAGCGCTCTGCTGGAAAGGGTGATAAAGCCAGGGGGTGTTGGACGCGCACAAAAGCTTTGGCCAGGGGTAGGTGCTACCCAGGGCAGTTTGTTGGGAAGCTCAGGATGGAGGTGGATAACAGCATCTCCCTTCCCTGCAGAGAGTTTTCCCTGTTCAACCCCAAGCCTGTTGTTTTGTTGGGGTGCTGAAGATTTTTCTGGGGTTGTGGGGTGTGAGGTTGTTTCTGGAGGAGTTTTTTTACTTTGAGGGGGTTTTGGGGTGGGGTTTGGTTTCATTTTGGGTCGGTTTGTTTGTTTGTTTTCAGGGTTTTTTGATTTTGTTGTGTTTTGTTTCAGGGTGGATTTTTTTGAGTTTTGGGGGGTTGGGGTTTTTTGTTTCGTTTTTTGGGTTTTTTGAGGGTGGGTTTGTCTGGGGATTTTTTGGGGGGATGTGGTTTTCTTTGGAGGTGTTGGGTTTTTTAGCGTTTTTTGGGGAGGGCTGGGTTTCTGGGGGGTTTGTGTGTGTGTTTTTAATTTGGGGTTTCTTTTGTTTGTTTGTTTCTTTGTGAGTGCTGTCTTTTGAAGGGGTTAGAGTTCTGGGGGTTTTTTGGGGGTGGGGAGAGTTGGGGTTTTTTTTATTCTTTGTTTTGTCTGGGGGAGCAGGCTTTTTGTTTGTTTCTTTGTTTGTTTTGGTTGGTTGGCTTAGGTTTTTTTTTTTCCTCTCCAGATGAATACCAGGACGCAGCTTGGGAGGAGAGGAGATCAAACAGAGGTAATTATTAATAACTGTGAGGGTGACCCTATCTGGGCTGGATTTTAAAGACCCCCCAAAAGCCCCCACCCCGCAGTGTAACCCCTGTGCTCACCCTGCCTCGTCTTCCATCCTCCTGTTCTCCAATTCCTCCTCTCTCTCCACGTTTTTTCCTTCTCCTCGCTGGAATTCAGATTGAGTGCCCCTCTTGTGGTGAGGATACGCCTCCTCCAAACCTCCTTTGGAGCCCTGGGTGCTGCTTGGAACCCTCCACACCCCTGTCCCCGCGTGCCCTGTCCCTGGGGGACACGGGGAATGCTCGGCACACACGCCAAAACCTCAGCCAGGGCGGGATGTGCGTGATCCATCTCACTTCTGGCAGCAGTGGGAAGAAAGAGAGCCTCCGAAATCTGTAAATCAACCGTCTCTCAAATTGTGTGGGATTAAGGAAAAGGTGCAGAATAGAAATTATTTCCTTGGGGGGAAGCACATAGTTTCATTTGCTCAGGAAAATGATGTCTTCATCTGTTGTCTTCCAGAGACTCTAAAAAGATTTAAAGGAGGGCTCAGAGCATGCAATTATTGTGGAACCTTGAAATCCCACACTGGTTTGGGTGCGAAGGGACCTGAAAGCCCATCCAGTGCCATGGGCAGGGACACCTTCCACCATCCCAGGGTGCTCCAAGCCCTGTCCACCCTGGCCTGGGACACTGCCAGGGATCCAGGGGCACCAACAACTGAGTGTGGCTTCTCTGGGGGCAACGTGGGTGGAAGAAAGGTCCCAGCTCTGCACTGCTCCAAAGGGATCTTTTATTTATCATCAGAGGCGTGGGATGTGAATTTCTCCAGTGCCTTGGCTCGGCTGTCACACGGAAATCGAGTCTATTAAGCAGCTTTGGGCTGCAGCCAGTTCATGACAGCAAACTTTCATCCAATGGTCATTACTATTATAGTTATGATGACACCTCCTGCTCTGCTGCAAATTGGAGGGTTTTTCTGGGACTCTTGTCTTGGGACAACTTTTGAGTTGTCTCAAAACTGGATGGCAAATTTCTGTGAGCTCTGAAATGAGGTTGACCATCTCCAACCACCCTGGAAATCTCCAACAGCAGGATTTGGCCAAATCTCCAGCTCCCTGCACCCTGGAGATGACCCTGCCACCTGTGCCCTCCCTCACCCACTGTCATCCCTGATTTCTTCCATCCCTCACTGCACTCCCAGCCCGGATGATTTCTGCTGTAAAACCCCAAAACTCTCGTTCGAAGTGTGGGAGAGGGGAAGGCGCAGCCATCCAGCGGAGCTGCAACGAGCTGGTGCTAAATCGAGCTCTAATTGCTCATCTAAACTAATTAATTTCCCAAACCCAAGGAATTTTGCGAGGGCGCTCAGGAGCCTTGCCCTCCCTTCTCCCAGGCACCACGGATGCTTTTCCTGCAGCCTCCTCCGAGCTGCTGATGGCATCTCCCACCAGGAGCAGGGCACGCACGGCCAGCCCGAGCCCTGGCTGCGGCAATTCCCCGGGACGAGAGCATCCCTTTCCCCCTGCAATCCTGGAAAACCAGCGTGTTGGGCTCAATGAAATAAGAAAACCATATAATTATGAGTGCCTAGCAAAAGATGCTGAGAGTATGGAAACTCTAGGCAAGATTGAGATGAAAACAAGCTTTGAGATACCAAACCCCAGTTACTGAATTACTGGAAAACAATGGTATAGCCGACTCAAACTAATCCCCTTTGATGAAACAATAGCCCTCTGCCCACAGAAAGGTCCAAGGGTCAAAGCAGACTCTGCCAACTTGGCAGAGGGTCCAAAAAGCAGTTTTTAGGGTTTAAAATATAACGCCATGTGGTAATACAATGATTCTTATAGGCTGTATGTAAATGCTATAGGATTTGTAGCTTGTTCTAGATTGGTTAATGTAAGTTAGAATATTCAGCACAGAAGATGATTTATTGAGATGTAAACGGGAAAAAAGGGATTCTGTATTCTACTCTGCTCTGTATTTCTGCTCTGTATTGTATTCCTACTCTGCTCTGTATTCTGTATTCTTCTTCTCTGCCTTCTGACCTGCCTTGAGCTGCGTCTGGCAGCTCCTAGCAGGTCCCCTGCCCTTCCACAATAAAACTCATGCTCTAAGACCTGACTTCAGAGATCTCTCGTCCCGTCCGTCCTGTCTCGTCACCGTCCCAGCCGTCGTGGGCCGAACCACATAGAAGGCAGGGAGAAAGAAAAAAATCTTACACCAGCGTGTTGAGCGTGGCAGGGCTTCGGCACCCGAGCTGCCTGCCGGCTCCGGGAGGGAGTAAACCATCCCTGGTGGTGCTGACACGGCAACAAAACCGGTGCATCTGCAAGAGAGGAGTCAGCAGCAGCTGTACAGCCCCTGCAAACTGCTCGCCGAGATGAACGCTGCGCCCGGAGACTGCTCATCCCTCTCCCTCGGGCTCCGAGGCCTCCCTGACCGTGCTCCCCGTGCTTAAATAACTCTCTGGAAGCAGCGCTGGGAGCTGCCGACTCCGCGTGGCAACGCCGCTGGCCGGGCTCGTAGCCTTTGGCTCCGGGCGTGCGGAGCATGTTTCACTGTCAGAACCCACGACATGTCTCTGTCTAATTTAGGGGACCTGACACCCCGAAATGGGGGTGCCCCAGAGGGCACTGCCTCTGATCTTTGTCCTTGGAGAACTTTGCCAACTCTGAGAGATGGATTGCAAGCCACAAGAGTCTAATATAAGCATCAATAGTCACTTTGCNCGCAAGGGAGATGGGCACAGCGGTGTCCGGGGCGACCCCGAAGTGCTCCGAGCCTTGGGTGACCCCAGAAAGGCCCCCGGAGATCCACCTGGATGCTCCCAAGGTAGACAAATTCCCAGGAAGCTGCTGCTTTCCTGGCGGTGCTTCCTGCCCCAGCCATCCGGGAAGCAGATGGATGTGGGGAGGAGAGGAGGAGGGCCGTGCTCGGGGTGATGTGTGAAATCCCACCCAGGTTTCCAGCCTCCACGGGCTGCCCTCAAACGCTCTCTGAAGGATGCTGAAGCCTTGATCTGCAGGAGGGACTCAAAAACAGCCCCAGGAGGACTTTGAGAGTGTCTGAGGGGCTTTGCCAAAACGCAGATTAGGAGGGAACTTGGAATCATGGAATCACAGACTGGTTTGTGGTGGAAGGGACCTTAAAGCCCACCTGGTTCCACCCCCTGCCGTGGGCAGGGACACCTTCCACCAGACCAGGTTGCTCCAAGCCCCGTCCAACTCAGCCCCAGGCTGACAGCCTGTCCCATCCCTGGCCACCCTGGAGCTCATTCCCAGATTCCTGGAGGTGGAGGAGCAGGTCCTGTAGATAGAGTGCAGCGATTGCCTGAATATTCATGGATCGGCGGGCGAGCTGCAGCAGGCCCTCCTTACCAACTGCTACCCAAACTGCTTACATCCATAAATGAGGGAAATAAATAAACAGATGCTTGTTAATTGACTTAATTACCCACCAGCAAACAGGAGACTGGGAGCACATCAATTAAAAAAAATGTTTTAAGGGGTGTCTCATAGTAATTCTTGTCCATGTGCAAACCACGCTGGTCTCCTCTGTCTATGCTGGACGCCCTCAGGACAAGGAATGGATTTTCGTTATGCAGGAAGGAGGGATCCTGTCCTGAAAATGAGGGTTGTGGTTCGAAATGAGCCCTGAATTTGTGCCCTCTTCCCAAAACCAGGGCTGGGCCGGCACTTAGCGTAAAGCCATGCCAGGAGTGATTGCAAATAACCCTCCTTGAGCAAGAGAAATCCAGCAGCTAAGGTAATCCTTGTTTTCCAGCTGGGAGCAGGCATGAAGGAGAAGGAGGCGGGGCTGGCAAACTCTTAAAGATTTTTTTTTTCTTTTCTCTTTTAAAGAACTCCAAGAAGAAGGAAAAATGGAAAAATTGCAGACTTGTTCCTCTCACTGCCGTGTGGATGTGGGATGACTCTGATGTCTCCTGACGGGGCCGCTGCTCAATATCCACAGCCGACCGTTGAGCCAGCAGGATGGGACGGATAAATAAGAAGGACTGCCCAAGCCAGAGGCTTGTGGCTAAATCCATTATTGTTTTTGTCCCAGGGCGGATGCAGAAGGTCCTGGAGCGATCACAGAGCGGTTTGGGTTGGAAGGGACCTTAAAGCTCATCTCATTCCCCACCCCTGCCATGGGCAGGGACACCTTCCACCGGACCAGGGCGCTCCAAGCCCAGTGCTGCCTGTGCACACACCTGGAGCCCCTCCAGCCTGGTGCCTGCCCTTTTCCAGCCTCCTTTCCCAGCGTGTTTGCCCTGTTCCCGCTCCTGTGTGGAAAAACCAACGTGGGCTCCCTTGGGACTGCTGGCAATCGCTCAGCAGGGCCGTTATCTGCGGATCATGATTAATGAGAGCCCCCAGGGCAGGCAGGTTATGAAAGAAGCCCCACGATCTGGCCCTGGCTGCCTCCCTGACGTCAGTGTGACGCAGCGCGCCCAGCGCAGCGCGGGCCTTTGGGTGCAACCAGAAAATAATAAAAAAGGAATGAAGGGGTGGAGTGAGAGGCAGTACGAGATGAAAGGAGATTGCCTTATCAGCCAGAGCTGGCAGCTGGAGTGGATTTCCTCTCCCCGGTGCAGACTCTGCAGCGTGGGTGATGTTCCCCCGGACCCAGCCCTCGCCACGGGCTCCGGGATGGCTGCAGGACGGGGGGGCTCAGCTGTGGCAGCAGATGTGGGGCTCCCCTTGCTCAGATCTGATGGCACGTGGGTTTCAAACCCTGCAGGGGTGACCTTACGCCATGGGCCCTTCACCACAGCCTCCTGGTGTGCTCTGGTTGGGTTTTTACCCTCAGAGCAACACTCCCATCACGCTGACCTCCCTGGCTTTGGCTGGACACCAGCTGGTGGCCACCTGGGTGTCCCCAGGGTCACAGGTTTGTGGCCAAACAGCCGGGAATGAGAGCCAGGACAGGCAGGGGAGAGGAGCACAAAGCACTGGGGCACTGTGAGGAGCTGGGACGCTCTCCCTGCTCCTGGCTGGGAACACCAGGCCTGTGTGTCTGGAGCCAGGCAGACGCTGTGGTGGCATCTGGCACTTTTGCTCTGTCTGCCCCTTGTTCTCCCACTGACCCTGCTGCCGTGGGACACAGGCAGAGATCCCTCCAAAGCCGAGGGCTCGCTGCTCCCCGGCAGCCAGGGGAGGATCCAGCTTCCAGCATGGGAGCCTGGAGCCCGTGCGAGATAAGCAGAGCTCCACAAGCTCCCTCCCCGTGGCCTGCCAGGTGCACGGCCACCCTGCCGCCTGGCACTGCTCCTGGTGCAGTGCCTGGGAAGCAGATAAGGCAGATAAGGCCCCGGGAGTGGGGCCACTGCACATCCCTCCCCTTGGGAAGGGCTGCAGGGTCCTTCGAAGGGCTGCGAGGGGAGGAGGGGGCACGCTGAGGTGGTCGTGGTGGGGTCACACTCGCCCTTCCAGCCCTGCAGCACCACTTCCCAGGCCCGGTATGTCCCTCAGCAGCCTCACAGCTGCTCCTGACGGCCTCTGCTTGCCACCTTAGCCCTTTGCCAAGCCGCCCGCCCGGCTCCCTGCGATGTGCCAGGTTTTGGAAATGCCCTGAGCCCCAAAAACGAGTGTGTGCTCCATGAAGCACCGAGGGGGCCCAGGAGCAGGGTGTGGGAGATTCCCACCTCCAGCCGGCTGTGATCCTGCTGTGTTCCTGCAAGCCGATCCTCAGGACGGGATGCACTGGGAAGGACCTGGATCCCACTGTGCCAGGCTGAAGCCGGGTATGGATTTGAGTGACAAAGTCTCCTAACAGGATGGGCGGCAGCTGGATTTGGGATCAGCCCCTGCATTAGGCAACACAGACAGGGATTTCCAGGCAGGCTGGATGCTCTTGGCAGGCTGGAGTTGGAGGCTACGCCGCAGTCCTTGGGTTGTCCTTCCTTCTCTGGTGCCACAGCCCTTTGCAGCCACAGTGTCCACAGCAAGAAGGGCGGGCTGGTGCTCCCCCAGCTCAGAAGCACCTTTGGCCAAAAGTTACACCTCTTAGATCCCTCGGCGACCTTGGGTTCCCTTTGCTGCCCACGTACTTGTGCCTCTTTCCAGAATTAAAAAAAAAAAAAAAAGAAAATCTTGAAAAAATTAAAAACTCACCCACTTTCAACTGTGTCGCTTTGCAGAAGAGAGAAGGGGAGGGCTGGGAGGGGGAGATGGGACGGAGCTATTTTAGTGCGAACCCATCTGCGTTGGTAATTCTCCATCCAGCCAGCCCCAATCATCACTGGATGTGCTGGGTGGCCTGGCCAAGGGAGCACCTTCCCCGATTTTCTGGGCAGTTCCACCCTCCCCGTTGTGGGGCAGCAGGCGCTTTGGGAGAGCCACGGGCAGCGCCGCGGGTTGGGGGGAACGCGCGGCCCCTTCCCAGCGCACGTCCCTCTCCCCGCAGGCAGCTCCACATCTCGGGAAGAGCGATTTGGGCACCGACGGCCCCTCAGCGTGTCGGAAAAGTTCCGCGCAATCTGTTTACTCTGGGACATATGCTGTGTTGATGCTGCCTGCAGTCTTGCTGCCTCTATTAACTTTGGGTGTAATTTTCTCCGGTTTGGTGCCTGGGGCGACCGACTGACAGCTGTGGGGAGAGGCCTCCTGCCCCGGGGGGGTGCAGAACTCCTCCGGTGCTGCTGCAGGGAGCGGTTCACGCTGCTTTGCTCCTCCCGGGGAAGCGGGGCAGGGACACAGGCGGTCTCAGGTGAAGCGTTTGGGCTGGGATGTTCCGCAGGTAGAGCTGCCTCCCGCAGCAGCGGCGGCTCGGCGTGCGCATTAAGGGTGTATTTACCATGTAAATTAATAAGTGCCATCTGCTTACCTCCGATGTTGTGGGAATGTTGTCTTGTGACTGGCTACAAACAAGACAACACTGAGGAGGTAGCACCTGCTGGGACATATTTCTGCCGTTTATTTTCAAACATTGGGGGGTTGTTTTCGACGGGAGGAATAGGTACCAGCTCCTCTCGCTGCGCATTAAGTGCTAATGAGTCGTGTGGATTGCCAGGCGACATCCTTGAGGAATTCGTGAGGGTGGAGGAAGCTGCATCCAAGGGCAGAGGGACCTCGGCAAGGACGCTGCACCTCTGCGCCTCGGCCTCGGCTGATGAAGATTTAAGGGGATGTTTCAGCTGGTGAAGAGTTGCTGCTTGTCAAATGCAGAGCTCGCTGCAGGGATATATTGAATCCAGGCAAAAGGGCCCTAGAGGTAAAAAAAAAAAACAAAAACAAAAAAGGTCTGTCAAAACATCCCACTTCAGCCTTTGGGGATGGGACGGTCTCGATTTTCATTTCAAAATCACGGCCCACTTTTGAAATGGAAATTATTCTAATGCTGAGGCAGAGATTAAATCCTTCCCTTTTAGCAAAGGAAAATGTTTTGTTTGACCTCAGACACATTTCTTTCCCCCCAGTTTCCCCAGAACAGAAATAAAATCTAAAGAAACAGATAACAGATAAAAACCTGGGATCCTCGCTGAGTGCCAGCTCTCATTTCCACTCAGATGTTCCCGAGCTGACATCCATCCTCCCCTCATCCCTCTCCATTTCTCTCTCTCATCCCCTTATTTTCCCGCAGAACAGCAGCTCTGCAGGACAAGGACTCATAGGCTGGGGGTTCAATTCCTGGGTGTGCAGGGCAGGGGTTTCCAGCGCAGAGCAAGGCTGCTGGTGGGGAAGGAGACCTCCTGCCCAAACCTGCAGAGATGGAGGAGCTCTGGAGGAGCTGGAGCCAGGCATTTTTGAGCTTGGGGTTCTACAGAGGAGAGGGTTTTTCTAATGAAAGGGCAAGGTGGGAAAGGGAGAACCTGGGTGCAGAAGGGCAGGGGACTCGCTGCTGGGGCTGCCAGAGCAAACCGGGGATGGGAAATGTTGGAGACTTTTGTGGAGGTAACCAAAGCGAGGAATGAGTGGGTTTGGAGAGGCTTCTGCAGAGAGGTCAGGGCAGGAATGAATGTCCTGTTCTCCAGAGTAAGAGCTTTCCAAGTGACCCCGAGGAGGGGGGGTTGGAGCGTGGAGCAGCTCCAGGTGCATCCTTGGGGAGGATGGGGAAACCTAAACAAGCAAGCCACGAGCAACCTCAGGAACACTTCTGCTGGGACATGTTTTCTAACAAGTTATTTTTGAGGGTTTTCTTACCAGCTTTGCTGAGCCAACCTGGCAGCCCCCGTTCCTCAGCCACAGACCTGCAGGGAGCGGTTTTAACAGGGTGCACCCCAGCAGGGATCTTCTCTCCCTGGGTGCAGGATGGACCACAACCAGCCTCGGCTCGGTAGCAGGACTTCCATGCTTATTCTTCATTTCCAGAAGGATTTTTACAACGAAAAGGCATTGATGTGGGAAATTTTTGCCCCACTTGGCTGACTTCTGTGGCCTTGTCAGCACAGGGGCAGTGGTGGGCTGGGGTGGGGATACTGCAGGCTCCCCTGTTCCTGGGACAGAGCAGAGGAGGCTGGAGCCCTTTAAATTACCCTGCTGCTGTTCAGCTGCCTCTCCACCCCGCGGCCGCTTTCCACCTCTCCCCAAAATCCGGGGTGACACGGTCAAGCCCCAACGAGACATTGCGGGTGACTCAGGCCCGCTGGCTGTTGTCAGTGGCACAGGGCCCAGGGCAGAGATGCCACGGCGGGTGTTTGCAGTGGGATGGGCAGGCAGAGGGGCGCTGGGGGCAGCCACAGGCGTGTCCCTGCCCCACGGGACGTTCTGCAGCGATGCTGACGTGGGGGATGCTGGGGGCAGAAAGGGGGTACCCGCCAGGGAGGTCAGCACGGTGTGGGGTGGTGGAACAGCGGGTTTTGGTGCTCCTCACCCCCAGGGCTGGGCAGCTGCCAGAGGAGCTCTGACCACAGCTGGATTTCCTGGTAAAAATATCTCCACGGCATAAACTTTGACAGCAGGAGGAGTGGAGAGCAGCTGGGGCTTTGCTCCCTCCCGCCACCACATCAGCAAACATCTGCCCGGGCCAGTGCCAATCCCAGCGAGGAGGGAAAGGCTCTGGTTGGCACTGGTGAAACCCAGGGGAAGTTCTGGGGGGGGCTGGGAGTAGAATAAACACCAGGCCGAGCTGGTTCCCAGAGGCAAGAGCACCAGTGGTGGAAGGGGGAAAACAGGGAGGAGGCGAGGAGCCTTTCCCGAGAGCAGCGGGGGAAGATGGCCGGCTGTGCCCTGGGCAGTGATGCTGTTTGCTTCTGTGGTATTTCCTTTGTTTACCCTGTGTCCCAGCAGGACGGGGCTGGGCTGCCTGTGTGGTGTCGGCCTGAGCCCGTCTGCTTTGCCAGGGCATGGTGGGAGCCGCTCTCCCAGCCCGGCTCCAGGCTGGAGAACGGCGCTGCCCCCGCTCCCGACGGGAGCTGCTCTCCGAACACAGAGGCACTGCAAGCCACGGGCCCGCACATCCCCTGCTGCTATTCCCACCTTCCCACCAGGACTTTTCCTGGGTGCTGCTGGCTGTGCTTCCCCTCCCTGGAGTCACCAGCTGGAGGATGCGGCCGGAGTGTCGCAGAGGATGCTCTTGGCCAGGAGGTGACCATGGAGCCACCTTGCCAAGCCAGGAGGGACCAAGGGCCAGGAGGGACCAGGCTGAGCCAGGGGCGCCCTGGGCACACCCCGCTCCCCATGGCACATCCCAGTCCCCATGGCACACCCCGCTCCCCAGGGCACACCCCACAGGACACGGCGGCAGCGCTGGCTCCGCTTGGCGCTCACCAGGCCGTGCCAGCGGTTGGTTCCTTGGCCCTGCCAAGGCCCGTGTGGCAGCCCTGGGAGGAGAAGCCGGTAATTTTCCACTATCCCCGGCACGGGGAGGCACGGAGCGGGCACGGCAAACCTGGCCGGGCTCCACGGCGCTTTCACACCTATTGCTTTCGCAAGACGTGCGGTGATAAAAGCCCGAAAGGCAGAGAAAGGCCATTGCTCTGATTCACTCGGCGTGCTGCAAGCTGTCTCGCTTTGTTCCCTCTCCTCTCGCTCGCCCTTCTGCCCCCATTCTGGGAGGAGACAGGGGGGTAACTCGTGTTCCCGGGCTATTTCAGGCAGTGGCCACGTTAGTGACTCAGGTAGCCCGACGCTGCCACTCTCCCAGCGAGCCCAGGGCCTGCAGATTGGCTGTGACACCTCCTAACTGCTCAAGATAGATCACTTGAGAAAAAAATCTTCCATATGGTCCACAGGATTTAATGTGGTTTTTTTTTTTTTAATGTATTTTTTTTCTCCTCCTTGCTTCTACAACTGTTACAGGGAAAGATATTTTTCCCCCTGTTTGACACAGATATAATCTTCTTCTGATACACAAATGCCAGATGGCACGGCAAAAAAAGATAATAAATGTGTCTGCAGCCTCGACAGTTAAGTCTGGGAACCTGGGAAATGGCTGTGGAGGAGCTGGGAGTGGTTGGGCTCAGGGCTGGGTTTTTGGGGGGGGGGAGGAGGGGAAGGGGAGGTGCAGCGTTCCGTGGAAGGTGGTTTGAG
>VXAD01013278.1:400885-413642 GCA_013399195.1 Dicrurus megarhynchus
GGATAGGATAGGATAGGATGGGATGGGATGGGATGGGATGGGATGGGATGGGATGGGATGGAATGGAACCTCCCCTGCCCAGAGCAAATGTGCAGCCACAGCAGGTGAACAGGGCACGATGTGGGTCCTGAAAACCATCCAAGCAGGAGCTGGTTCCATCTCCTGATCTCCTGAGAGATGAGATGAGGATTCAGCCTCTCGCTTGACTTGATTTATTCCACTCCTTCCTCTGTGCTCCACGGCATCAAGGACTTGCATTTTTCCCTTGTCTAGGTATTTTCTGGCCCACAAAAGCCAGAAAAATGACCCAGGGAAAGAGAAACAAACAGCACAAGCAGCAAACACAAACAGGAATCAGGCAGCTAATGAACCAAGCTCTGCTGAGGTTGCTGCGACTCCGCAAAAAATTGGCAAAAAAAGTTGCTCTTCTAAAGCTGCCAGATTTAAATAAGATGCTATCTCTGCATAGGGATTTTTTTTTTTTTTTTAGCATTAGCTCTGCATCTGCCTTCAGCTAAGGGCTATAAATAGATTTATACCTCTCTCTGTGTACGTATATGATTTTTTATATAGGTGTGAGTGCCCGCTGAGTGCTTGCACGTGTGTGTGTGTATAAAATATGCACGCGGGCTGGATGGAGCCATCCATCTATCAAGTTATTGGCCTGTCTTGTGCTCATTCGGGAGAGGGTTTAAAAGGAATTGCCTAAATACATAATACATGCTGGCTTTTTTTTCCTTTTTGAGAGATGAGTCAAGTCAAATGCTATGATATAAATTTTTAATACCCCTATGACCTGATTTTTTTTTCCCCTCTTGTGCGAGGAAGTTAACAATATGAAATGTCTTTCTGTTGTCTCTAATCACGGGCTGATTTGATAAGCTGTAATTATTATTCATGTTCGAGATCTGCAGCTAGGGAGATGCAGGAGGTGTGGGGACCATTGGGATGTTTAGGTTTATTATTATTTATTACTGCTATGAATAAAAGAATAATGATTTCAGAGATTCTGCCAAGTAGTTCAGGCTGCAAATTTAACTCTTTTAAAAACCGTTGCAATCCATTTGCATCGATGAGAGCCTCTTTAATCAGGTTTTGTTTTTTTTTTTGGTTCCTTACTCCACTGGAGGGGTTGGAAAGACGGAAAAAATGGAAGGAATGATTTCTGTGGGCCCTACCAAAATGGATTGTGTTTGATGTTTGACCTTGGGCATCCCCTTCCCAGCCTGCTCACCTCGGCTGGACCCCTTTGGAAATCCCAGCTCACCAACAGAGATCGAGCACTGGTTTGGACATGAGGCTGTGGGGATAACTCCTCCTGCACATCCTCCACCTGCAAAAGGTGATTTAGCTTGGAGGAGGAAGGAAGGGAAGAGCAACCTGCAGAGAGCTTTGCTGCTTTCAGACCCAGAACCAGTGTGGCACTCTCCGTGGAATAAACCAAACACGGCTGTGGGCTCCTGATTCATCTTTCCAGTGATGTAAGGGCTCTGGGCCTCTGACATCTGTGGGTGGATGGGAGAAAATACATTGCTTGTTTGTTCCTATTTCCCTCCTGCAGTCTGAGTTACCTCCAGCCATAACTCTCTCTGCTGTCTCCTGTATAGCCTGCCCTTGAAGGAGGAAAGAATGCATTGAAGTAACATCCCTTCAGGGAAAAAAAAAAAAGGAAAATGAAAAAAAAAAAAGTGGGTGTAGGTTCCAGGAAAAGATGCTTTCATAAAGCTCATGGTTGTAGGAGGCTCAGCCACGTGATGGCCAGAAACCTCAGGAGGAAGAGCTCTGGGGGCCATGGCTTGGGAAACACCCGCTCAGGAGCCTGGAAGGAACTCCTGAGCACAGGCCGTGGCAGGGGCTGGTGTCCTTTGCAGGAACCCTGGTAGCCATGTCCTACCCAGAGGTCTGTTGGCTGGTGGGAATTCTGAGGCTGGGAATAAGGAGCTGGGAGGGGCAGCGAGGCTCTAGGGAGTGGTGCTGCAGGGAGGGGAAGGAAAACAGTGGCATTTCAGTGCCATTTTCCCTGCTTTCCGTTTCCTGGAGCTGGATCTTCTTTGTACCATAACTCGGAAGCAAGGCGTTAATCTGAGAACATAAAATATACAGATCCCTACCAAACTGTTGGGGTCAATGAAATAAGAAAACCATATAATTATGAGTGCCTAGCAAAAGATGCTGAGAGTATAGAAACTGTAGGCAAGATTGAGATGAAAACAAGCTTTGAGATACCAAACCCCAGTTACTGAACAACTGGAAAACAATGGTATAGCCGACTGAAGGTAATCCCCTTTGATGAAACAATAGCCCTCTGCCCACAGAAAGGTCCAAGGGTCAGAGCAGACCCTGCCAACTTGGCAGAGGGTCCAAAAAGCAGTTTTTAGGGTTTAAAATATAACGCCATATGGTAATGCAATGATTCTTATAGGCTGTATGTAAATGCTATAGGATTTGTAGCTTGTTCTAGATTGGTTAATGTAAGTTAGAATATTCAGCACAGAAGATGGTTTATTGAGATGTAAACGGGGAAAAAAGGGATTCTGCTCTGTAACTCTATTCCGCTCGATGATTCTGTTCTGTACCTTTATTCTGTATTGTATTCCTACTCTGCTCTGTATTCTGTATTCTTCTTCTCTGCCTTCTGACCTGCCTTGAGCTGCGTCTGGCAGCTCCTAGCAGGTCCCCTGCCCTTCTACAATAAAACTCATGCTCTAAGACCTGACTTCAGAGATCTCTCGTCCCGTCCGTCCTGTCTCGTCACCGTCCCAGCCGTCGTGGGCAGAACCACACAGAAGGCAGGGAAAGAAAAAATCCTACACCAAACCACCACACAGAGCCCCTTGTGCTGCAGCTCCACATCTCCCTGCCTTCGACTGCTTTGCACACGAAAGGAGAGCTGCAATTTGAGATCGTCCACACCAGCACCATGTCCAACAAACAGCGTGGCCTGGATCTCTCCTTTCCGGGGAAGGCAGTGCCAGATTTCACATCTGCCGGCTCTCCAGTCCTCACACGCTTTGCCATCCACCTTTCCCTGCTGCGGTGGCAGCATCTTTCCCTTCCTTTCTGTTACCAGGGCAGAAGTTTGAAGACATGAGCCACAACATATGCCATTGTCTCTTCCCCGAGATGAACAAAGTATATTGTTATGCTCCAAATGCGATGTTTTTTCCCCCATTCAATGTTTTCTAGCTGCATAGACCAACCATCTGCTTCTCTTTCTCCCTTCCATCATTCAATTCTTTGCACGTTATTCAAATTAATTATCAATTAAGAACCAGAACGTCTGGATAATCAAATTACAGAATGGTAAGATGGTCAGAGTAACACAGCACCTTATTAAAAGCCTCCAGACAGTTAACAAGACAATAAATTCCTGGTCTTTTGTTCTCCAGATGAACCTTCAGCCCAATAAAGGAAAACAAAGTGCCACGTATCCCTTCTTGGTCATTTATTTATGAACGTGGGGAAGGACATCGGCTAACCCCCTTCTCATTGCAGATTTCAGATCACAATCTTCTCCTCTCAGATGTCAAACTAACCCAGATAATAAAACAGCTCCAGTCTCAAGACGTTCCCCAGAGAGAGAAGAAACTTCTCTGTTATTTTTCTTTTTGTGCTGAAGGGAATCTGGTTTAAAAGGCATGAAATTAGCTGTCCTTTAGGTCCGTGGTCCCCGCCAGGGGAGGGGCGCGGCTCTGGGGGCGAAGGCAGAGCAGCAGCGTGGCCGCTGTGCCCTTGGGCAGCTGCAGGAGCAGCAGGACCGTGGTTCCCCACCTTCCGTGGCGCAGTGCTCAGAGAGCTGAGGGATAATTTATGAGGCTTGGCAGCAGGGCTGGCACGCAGGGCGAGGCGGGGGAAGAGGAGGATGGAGGAGAGCTGATTGTGCCCTGTGTGATACCTGAGAGACTCTGGCTCTGGCCATCTGTACAGTCTGATGTGCCGAAACCTTTCCCACAGAAATCCCTCTGGCTGCTCGGCCTCCTCTGGCAGGCTGAACCACGTGGCGAAGGGGGTGGCTCATCCTCAGCCGGGAAAGCAGAGATTGCCCGGAATTTAGGCCTGGGAAGCGCTGGGAGAATCCTGTTGCCTGGTCAGGAGTCCCAGGGGATGCAGCCCACCGAGCCCACTCCTGGTGGCCAGACTGCCGCCTCCAGTCACTGGGTACCTTTCGTTTTCAGCTGCAATTTTACTCGAGGGCGGATTTGCGACCGTGCCAAGGGCACAGACGCCCCATCAGCCCCCTTTTATCTGGAGGAGCATCCTCAGGGGGCTGCAGCCTGGCTCAGTGGGGCCCCTGGGGTTGCAGCAGCCCAAAGTTGCGTCGTTAACACGAACGGGTTCGCGCGGTTCCTGATGCGTCAACTCGTTCGCCTCGGCACCATCCCCATCCCTTCCCCTCCCTCCTCCAAGGCCCGTCCCAGCACCCCGAGCCCCTCCGAGCCCGCAGAGCTCCCTCCCCACGCCAGAAAGGCGGCACATCTCCACGCCAGACCAAACCCCGCTGGCCAAGCTGCTCGCTCCGCGCTGCGCCTGCGGGGAGGGATGCAAATCGCGGCACCGAAAACATATTCCGAGTGGCACGCAAGATCTGTGCCCGCTTTGCCCATTGTGTCAGGAAAACAGAAATGCTTGTCAAAATACCAGCTCGAGTCGGAGCTTGCGGCTTCTGGAGGAATAAAAGAACCATGTTGGCAAGCACAGGACTAGACAGGCAGATGTCCTCCTCTCCACCCACTAGAATTTTATTGGCAATTGAGTTAACAAGCTCTTTGCATATGAAAGTAGCGGAGAGGCGCTGCTGCGGCCTCGCTGGCAGGAGACTTGGCTGCAAAACCAGTGAGACATTTGACAAGGAAGCAATATGTTAGCAACATCCCTCCATCCGTGTTATCGGGGCCAAATTGCCACGGCACTTGCAGCCATGTGGAGGCATTAGATGCAAAGTGTTAGACGCCCTGCCATTCTTCCCCGTCATTTTCTCCTTTCTCTTCTCCTTTTTTTCTGAGCAGCCTGGTCCTGACACTTCTCTTCGAGTGGCTCCGGAGCCAATCCTGCCTTGTGCTGCTGTATGTCCCTGGAAAATAGGCTGCCAGGTGCTGAACACCCACATTTTGAAGAGATGGCTCATGGTAATAAATGGTTCTGTGATATTTTTTTTTGGGTTGGTTTCTCTTTGGTTTTGTTTTTTTCCTTGCTCCCCCCCCCCCCCTTTTTTTTTTTTTTTTCTGTCGAAGCAATTGCATTTCCAAGTTTTCCTTTAAGAGGTCACGTTTCCAAGCTGATGAATGGGAGGAATATACAGACTGGCAGTTCTCCTCCCCACACTGAACACTTAAAACAGAATTTGTACCCCACAGCAGCTGTCCCCACTCTCTTTAGATTTGCAGGCTCCCAGCCTACCCACAGTGGAAAAGCAGGCTTCCCTGAGTTTCAGGAGCCACTGGTGAGAAGTGCCACCACAGTTCCACATTTTCCCTGCTCTGTGCAGCACTCGGCAGAGCACACACGTATTTACGTATCTGCTGCTGTGTTTGTCTCGTGTTGTCATGGACATTTCCAGTCTGGCATCCAGGAGCACAGGACCAGGCATGCACAGCACGCTCCTCCTTTTTCCTGCTGTATAAACTGCAGGCACAGCCTGGAATCCTCTGTCACCCCTTGGCAAGAGGACACCGAGGCGCTCACCTGGAGGTCTCGCATCTGGAGGACCTGGCCTGTAGCGTTGCGCCCGCTGTCTCCAAATGTTCATTGTTTAAAAGGCTTTTGGAAGCCAGATTTCAGCTCCAAAGTCACATTGGTGCTTTTCAAAACGGCATTTTTCCACTATCCCAGTGGTTTGGAGAAGTTGTGTTAAGAGAAGCTCACTGTCACTCCACCAAGGGGCTTAAAGAGTGACCAACCGAATTCTGGGAGTACCAAAAGGTCCCTTGGAGCAAGTCTGGTCTAGGAAAAGGATCACCCAGCTCTGGTGCCTCCTCTCATGGCCTTAGCAGTCTGCCAGCATGGAACACATAGAACACCAGAGTGTTGGGAAGTTTGTGACTTTCCACAGCCAGCCAAACCTCAGACAAGTAAGAGAACCTCATTTTCCACTTCCCAACCCTCCGTCACGAGTCCGCACACCTCCTCACGGCCTGCATTCAACCAGAGCCTCCCAGCAGCTCCTGGCAAGAGGGTGGCAGCTCCTGGAAGCGCTCGGCATCGCTGCGCCCCATCGCGACACCAGAAAGGAGCGTTTTGCTCTTTGCTCTCCGTGAGCTTCTCTGCGTTCTATTTTCTGCGTGACGATTTACTCCGAGCATCGAGGGCTCGGGTCTCTCCTGGTAATTCCTTCTGGCCGGGGAACAGGCACCTGCTCCCTCTGATTGCGGGTCGCCCCTCTCATGCAGCGCTCCACCCAAGGTCAGAAATGAGGCTGAGCTCCTTTTGTTCACCCAAAAAAAACCAGCAAGCAGCAGAAAAAGAGATAATAGCCTGCCTTTGAACGGACAGGCTAAGGTGCCTTTTGTTGTGAGTGATGCTGATGTAAAGAGGAGCCAACTGCACCATTCTAATGCGTTCATTGCTCATTAGTTGTTAGGCTGATACGTTTTTTGGGTGGAAGGGGATGGAGATGCTCGAAGGGAAAACGGCCTTTTTGGAAGGGTGGGAAGATTAAAGGTGTGGAAAAAGAAGGGTGAGTCTGGTGTGGTTGGAGCGCCAAAAGAGACCATTCCCCCCAAAATAAAACACCTGATTATCAAAAAGCTCTGCTGGATCGTAGGTGGAGAACGGCTTTGCGCAGACATCCTCTGCCTTCAAAGTGCTCGGAGGTGACACAGCTAAGTCCTCTGGCTTTTTGGGGATGGAAACTTGAATCATCGCCTGCCCTGGAAATCATCCCATCCTGATGTGTTTCCTGGGCAGGGCCTTTTCTCTCCTGCTTTTGGGCTTTCACCTCCGTGGCTTCCAGTGATGAGCATCCCCCCTCTGAGAAAGCACATGCCAGGCTTTCCGTGTCAAACCAGCGGGAGAGCTCCCAGGGAATCAATTCCCTGGGTGACGTTTGTAAAGGGAGATTCTGCCTGGAAGGAAGCGCTGGCAGGGCGAGCTCCCGCACGGCCCCGAGAGCAACGGAGCCATTCAAATGTCCCAGCGCGGCGGGCAGGCCCATCCCAGCCGTCTCAGGCAGGGGAAAAGGCATTTCTGGAACAATTCCCTTTGCTTTCCTTCTTTTTTTCCAGCTCTGATGGACTCTGAGCAGAGCGTGGGCTGAGCTCTCATCTGGATGCTGGAGGAATTGTCACCCCCGCTGCCTGCACCTCCAGCGCCGCGGTCCTCACCCAGCGCGTTGGGAACACGCTCCAACCTGGAGCACGCACCCCAGAGCAAGCCAGCACGCTCCAGAGGCTGCTCAGGAGCTGCCTGAGTGCTCCCCTCTCCTTCCTGCCCAACATCCGAGGCTCCATCTCCCCGTCCCAGCCAAGATTGAAGAGGAAGAATAGGCCAGGCCTGCCCTGGTGTCTCCCATGGGTTTGGGGCAATCCCTGGGATCAGCAGGAGATGGGGGATGAAAGGATTGAGAGCAGCCCTGCCAGGAGGGACCTGGGGGGTGCTGGACATGCCCTGGCCACATGTGCCGGCCTCCAGAAAGCAACCATGTCCCGGGCTGATCCCACAGCGTGGGCAGCAGGAGAGGGGGGGACTCTGCCCCTCTGCCCCACTCAGGTGAGACCCCACCTGCAGAGCTGCCCCAGCCCTGGGGAACAACAACAGGAGAACGTGGAGCTGCTGGAGAGAGTGCAGAGGAGGCCACAGAGCTGCTCCCAGGGCTGGAGCCCCTCTGCTCTGGAGCCAGGCTGGGAGAGTTGGGGGTGCTCACCTGGAGAGGAGAAGGCTCCAGGGAGAGCTCAGAGCCCCTTCCAGGGCCTAAAGGGGCTCCAGGAGAGCTGGAGAGGGACTGGGGACAAGGGCTGGGGGGACAGGACACAGGGAATGGCTTCCCACTGCCAGAGAGCAGGGCTGGATGGGATATTGGGAAGGAATTGTTCCCTGGGAGGGTGGGGAGGCCCTGGCACAGGGTGCCCAGAGCAGCTGTGGCTGCCCCTGGATCCCTGGCTGTGCCCAAGGCCAGGTTGGACATTGGGGCTTGGAGCAGCCTGGGATAGTGGAAGGTGTCCCTGCCCATGGCAGGAGGATGGAACAAGATGAGCTTTAAGATCCCTTCCCACCCAAACCACTCGGTGACTCCGTGCTGCTGATCCCCCTGAGCGAGCAGGTCGCAGTCTGCACGCCTGAGGGAGCTGGCAGCAACAACGTGGCCTGTGGGAACAAGCTGCCTCACCTCAGGGCCTGACCCCGGGGGCTCTGGTGTCACCCCAAGGCCTGGTCCAGCTGCAGGGCCAGGCTGGCTCTGGTTACCAGGCTGTGGGAGGTGTGTCTGCCCCGAGAGGGTGATCCCCAGCAGTGCCAAACCCAGATCAGCTCAGTGCTGCCCGCACAGTTTATGACCTGGTGACACAAGGCAGAAAGAGCTGCGAAGGGAATTCAAAGCACATAAATTCCTGAGGCTCTCCTGAGCCAAATCTACACATAGCTCATCCTTGGAATGACTACAGAAAGAAACTCCTTCGGGCCCAGCTGCCTGGCACTGGGGTTCACCAGAAAGAGCAGCTGTGGCTGCCCCTGGATCCCTGGGAGTGTTCCAGGCCAGGTTGGACAGGGCTTGGAGCAGCCTGGGACACTGGAAGGTGTCCCTGCCCATGGCAGGGGTGGAATGGGATGGGCTTTGAGGTCCCTTCCCACCCAAACCGTTCTGTGTTTCTATGATTCAGTCTCCATCCGTGCTTTCAGTCCCCAAACTTCAGGCTGAAGCAAACTCTGGCTTGTGAAGTCGGTTTTGCATGTCCTGGGTGCTGCAGGGGTGGGAAAGGAGAACGCTCCTTGTCAGGTTGTGTCATCCCAGCACTGGAGAGGCAGCTAGTAGATTCTCTCTGGTCAAACAGCCAGCACGGATAAAAGGTGAAATGCACGGCTGGGAGCCTCAGCCACGGTGGCTGCCGTGCCTTTTTAATCCCAGGAACTCGTGTGGCCCTGCAGGGGGGTGCTGCAGGCTGCTGGGGAGGTGCTGCCCTGCACCCACAGCCGTGGGATCACCCCAAGCAAGCAGAGGCACCCCGGAGCATCGCCAGCTGCAGAGCTGCCGCTGCCAGCCGTCCCAGGGGCTGTATCCCCTGCTGCTTTGATCTCCCTCTGACCTGTGCTGTTGCAGCTGGGAAAGCTGATCCTATCGATTTTACGTGGATTATGATTTTCTGTAGATTGGCCTGAAACCTGCTAATTGTGCACACGGCTATTTACAGCATCCCGGGGCGGGAGTCAGAAGTTTTTGATGGTGTGAGAGGTTATCTGCACACCCAGCCCCGGAGCTGACACTTCAGCATTTTCTTTTAAGTGATGGCAGGAGGCATTTCAAAGTAGACATTTTCTGCCCGCTTTGAAAGGCCTCTGAAATTTCCCACCTCCTTTCAAAAGGAACGACCTCATTTGCTGCCGACCTTCTGGAATTCCTTACCGTGTGTTTGGGGGGTGGGGGCTGAAGGATAATTTGAGGTCAGACCTGCTCCTGGCTGGGGTTTAAGACCCGATGTGCTCGATCCCTCTCCTCACCACGAGCAGATAGGAGAAGGTGTCGGGTCTGAAAGGGGAGGTTCAGCAGCTGCTGTGTGACCAATCCCAGCCTCCTGCATCCCCATCCCGGCTTTGGGACATCTGTGCCTGCAGCAGGTGGTGAAGCAGCGGGGATCAAATGCAGAGAGCAGCCTCGGTTAATTTGGTTGCACAGTGGTGGTCGCACCCTCTCTGCTGGCTCCCAGCAGCGTGGCTGGAGTGCAGGTGCTAAACCATCCAGCTAGAGCTGCATCCTCTGCTAAAACAGTCATTTGTGCCTCTGCATTTTTTCCTTGCGTGCCCCGTGTGGGGTTTGTGTCTCCTTGCCTTTGCTGGGAGAGGAAGTCCGTGATTTTAGCTGCCTGGAAAAATAAAAATCAGGGTTTATCGGAGCTGTTGCTGCAGGATCCTGTTCCTCCCCGGTCTGGCCCTGGGTGCCTCTGAGCTATTTGTTCCTTTCCTGGCTCTTTTTCTGCCTCTGCTGCAGGTGAAATTAAAAAGGAGCATCACTTGACTGCTTCAGTGTAGCCCTGAACTGTGCAGTGTCAGTGGATGCTGTTCCAGCAGCACCAACCCGTGGTGCTGAGCCCCCTCATTCCCCAGCCCCAAGTGCTGCGCAGGATCAGCTCCTGCCTCATCTCGGATGCAGCCCACTGACTCCTTCAGTGAAAAGAGAGATTTACTTCTTTTGCCAGGCATTGTATTAAGTGCCTGCTCGCAACAGCCTGGAGCAGTCATTCAGAATATTTAAAGAGTGTCTTTCATGCTGTCTGAAATACCTGGCAGTGCACAAAGGCCGAAAGTGGGAGTAATTGACTGCAGGATTATTCTCTGCTGCCTGAAATAAAAGTGCAGTGTCTGCGAGTGTGACACGGAGTCAGAGCCACACCGAGAGCTTCGTGGAGGCTTTTGGTGTAATTAGACACAATTATCCCGGTGCCACGACGCGCTGCTTCCACACATGCCACGCTGGCTGGGAAATCAGGGGCTAGCAGACAGCAGCCGAGGTCCCGGAGGCTGGGAGCCTGGGAGATCTGCAGGAGCATGGCATTCGTCCTCGGGCAGGGACTCTGGGAGATGGATCTTGACAGGGAAAAGCTCCTGGGAGGATCTCAGAGGAGTTCCCATGAACTTCAAAGGCTGCTCTGCCTGTGCCACTCCGATGGCTGCTGCAGCTGTGGGCTGCTTGCATTTCACGGCTGACATCCTTTGGGACAGTCACCGGGGACCTTCCTGACCCCTGGAATATGGATCCCAAAGCCCTGACGGTGTGTCAGGCCACGCCTGTGTCTCCAGGGTACTCGGCCCAGCCTCTCGAACAGCCAGAAGCTGTTTTGCAGGAGTTTTCCCTCTCCCAGCCAGCTGCCTGTCCCCATCCCTCAGTCATCTCTGACAATGCTGTTAAATCAGCCCGGGCTTATAAAGCGTTACAAAACCTCGCTGAAAGCCAGAGCTCCTTGGAAAGTGGGAAAGGTGTGTGAGAAGAAAAGGGGTGGGTGTGGTGAGAAAGCGAATGTCTGGGCCAGGAGAGGAGAAGCCGACACCTTCCCATCAGCAGAGGCGTATCCTTAGCGAGGAATCACGGACTGGTTTGGCTTGGGAGGGGCCTTAAAGCTCATCCTGTTCCACCCCCTGCCATGGACCTTCCACTGGGCCAGGTTGCTCCAAGCCCTGTCCAGCCTGGCCTTTTTACAGCAAGGGATGACTCTGAAGAGTAAAGGGTCAGGCCTGCTGTAGATGAAGCTCTGTGAGCTCTGCCGTGGCACAGCCTCCCAGCTGTGGTTTTTGGGCTCTGCCAGGCGAATCAACAAATCCAAGCCCCCCCCAGGAATAATATCCACCAGCACTGTTATAAATGAACGGAGCCAATTTCTATAATAAAATAAAATCAATTTATTTATAGTGAATTTGGCAGAAATTTTGGATAAAAAGCCACAATGCAGGGAAACAGCTCCGAGCCCGGGTGTCGGCAGCTGGGTGACAGNATAAACTTTATAGGCACGAATTAAACACATATTTATAACAAGCACTAATGCAATTAGGACAAGTGAAGAGTGGAATGAGGGTAATGAGGGGGGACAATGTGGAAGCAGGCATGCACACCATCCAGGGAGACGTTTCCCTGGAAGGACAACTCCTTGGGAACAATCTCCACAAGGCACTCTGGAGTTAAAAGCACATTTTAAAAGTGTATTTCTCAGGTAGCACGGCTTTCAGCTTAAGACCTTCCTCTTCTTTTCAGGATTATGCTTTTATTGTGTGACTTTAGGGGAGGAAAAACGTGTAAATAAGCCAGATGTGACTCCTGTAGCTTGGCAGGAGCCACGACTTGACCCCGTCGCTTAATCAAAATGCTTTCAGTGATTTTTATTCTTTCCTAGAGGTGGGCACTGATTGGTGCTGCTGACGGGCGTGCACAGAGGCTTTCAGCTTTCCTCGGAGCTCCGAGCTCCCCTGAAAGCAGCCCATGAATTATTAAGGCAGGAGATTACCTTAACTGGAATGGATGTGGCTCTTTCCTCCGTGAAGTTGGGGCTCGCTCCGAGGGGTGGGCGGGCTGCCCGTGGAGGGTGGGAAACCCGAAATGGGAAAGGCTCTCCTCGCTTTTACGGGAAGTTTGCAGCAGCTTCGGCTCCAGAGTGGATACGGAGCCTTCAGGTTGGATGTTCCCATTTTTGTGTTTTGAAAAATTCCTCCCAGAGACTCTCTTTTTGCTTATTTACTTACTGCTTTTACTTATTTATTTATTTCGTGTTTCCTTTTGATTCAGAGATGAAAGGTTCTGGGATGCCCGTTGATGGGATTCCTCCTGGCCATGGCTTTGGGGTCCGTGGGGCAGCACAGCCCCAAGCACTGCTCTTCCTTGCTCTCCCTGAGCAACAAATTCCTCATCAGAGCAGAGCCACGACCCTTCTGGCCTCCCTGATGGATGCCTTCACCAGGGACCCCTGGAATTAAAGGATTTGAGGGGGAGCAGGGAGGATGGAACAGCAGCAAAGCCCTGCCAGGGCAGAGCCCAAGATGCATCTCAGAGCCCCTCTCTGGTGGGACAGGCTGTGCTGGGAGAGGGGCCCACCTGGCTTTGGGGGGTGGCTTTGGGGGGTGGTTTTGG
>VXAD01013278.1:414089-425297 GCA_013399195.1 Dicrurus megarhynchus
GGGTGGCTTTGGGAGCTGGCTCAGGCCTTGCTGCCCATCTGCCCCTTCCCCAGCCTCCCCCCAGCCAGGCCTGGGGGACATCACTGCCCCCCACCAGCTCTGGGGAAATCAGAGCCCGAGAGCCCAGGCTGGCAGCCCCGAGGCTCCTGTGTGCTCCTCCTGGAGCTTCGAGCTCCCTGCTCACCTTCGGAATCCATCACCGGGACAAACATCTGACTCTGCATTAAGGCAAAGCTGTCCCTTGGGCCCCATAGGTGCTGATAGGAACATCTCAGCTCCGAGTTTATATTCCCATAAATCTTGCAGAAGGTGATTTTTCTGTTGGTTTTTTATTTTTTTTTTTTTTTTTAATCTTCTCTCCCGTTCCCTGCTTTAATTACCAGCCGCAGGCAGCGAGCTCACGAGCAGCCCAGCGCAGGGCACGCTCTCCTTGCCACGGAGCTGCCAGCAGAGCCCGGGCTTAGGGAATTGCTGAAATTCCTGAAATTCCGCTGCAGAGCTTTCCAAGGACCCTGGCTATGGGCGGCAGGGAGGGCTGAGGGGATGCTGGGCACACCTGGGCGCAGAGCTGTGGATTCAGCCTTTTCCTGCTCCCTTCCTGGAGCAGGGCCATGGATTGGGCTGGAAGGGACCCCAAGGGTCGTCTGAGGGACACCTTCCACCAGGTGAGGTTGCTCTGGAGGCAGGAGGTGCTTCCCACCCTCTCCTCTTAGCCACACCCCTTCACCCCACAGGATTTTCCTCTGGGTGAAGAAATATCTGGGGATGATAATTTTAATGGGATCTTGTGCCAAATCAGCCAGACAAGGGCTCCGGAGCCTGCCGGTGCCAGCACACGGCAGAGGACACAGCCCATTGGGATGCCTGGGATGTGCAGGGCCATCAGTCGGGCTCGATGATCCCTGTGGGGCCCTTCCAGCCCGGGATGCTCCGTGGCTCTGTGGTTTTACCTCCCCTGCTGCAGGTGCGGCCTGGGAACTCCGCCTCTGGATGCTCCCAGGGATGCAGCTGCTTCCCAAACTCTGCTGAGGATTTGCCCTGCTCAAGGAGCACGGAGAGATTGAGAAGCACTCTGTGCTGCTTCGCTCTCCACCTCGCACGGATCCATTTAGAGAAGGAGATGTTTGATTGCAAATCCATTTAGGGTTTGTTTTCAGGGTATTAGGCTCTTCCTTCGCATTAAAGTGCTCCAAGACTGCAGCCAAATGCAAAACCACCCGTAAGAAAATATACATTAAATGGAGCAAAACAAAGAAAACCCTAAACCCACGAGTCAGATAAATTAAGTGGAACACACCATAAAACAATAGGAACTATTATAAATCACACCTAACCAACAGAATCAACATACCAATATCTGGTTTGCCAGCACATACTTCTCTGATAAAAATAAACTGTTCTTGGAATGAACCCCTGCTTTGATTTATATCTCACAGTCCAAGTACACACAAGGAGGATGTAAAATCTGCTAATATAAATACCACTGGTCTCAGGCTTTTATCAGATGCCTTCTACCAGGAAAGAAAAGGCTCTTTTTTCCCTGCTCAGGTAATTAGTGTGTTCCTTTGAGCCAAGCTCCCGTGTTTCCTCCTTTTCCAAAGCCATAATCCTGGGTGTGGGCCCCACAGAAAATTACCCCAGCGCTCCGTGCCAGGGAACATCTCTGAGCCCCGAGCCCGGCCAGGCTCACAGAAAGGGTGGGCAGGCCCTGGGGAAACACGGCCACAACCGGAGGCACAGAGCAGCTGGAGAGGCCCCAGAGGGGGCTTAGGGCCCCCCTTGCACTGACTGAACCCCCCCAGGGCCATGCTCAGGGTGTGCTGGTCGGCATTTTTGGGGACATGCTGGGGAAGCAGCTGCTCTCTCCATAGCCATGGCAGGACCCTGCTGGTCCTCGTGGGGTGGTTTGGGTGGGAAGGGACCTCAAAGCCCGTCCCATCCCACTGTCCCAGGCTGCTCCAAGCCCTGTCCAGCCTCGTCTTGGACACTCCCAAGGATCCAGGGGCAGCCACAGCTGCTCTGGGCACCCTGTGCCAGGGCCTGCCCACCCTCCCAGGGAACAATTCCTCCCCAAAATCCAACCTTAACCTCCCTTCCTTCAGCTTCAAGCCATTCCCCTTGTCCTGTCACTCCGGGCCCGTGCAATTCACTGCACGTGAAGGGGACATCTTCCCATCCCAGTTTTAACCCAGGGAGCAGGGCAGGGAATGAGGAGGATATCCTGGAGCTGTGGGGTGCCTGTGCTTGCACCTCATCTCTCAGTAAAGCAGCAGAAGCGCTGCCCGGCTGCTGCCTCTCGCAGCTTTTGGAACGCTCCCTCCTTCCTTTCCCACTTGATCCTGGGCAAACAACCTGTGATTAATAATTCATCCTGTGAGTTTCACCTCTGCGGCTTAAATCTAATTATCCCAGCTGCAGGCTGGCCGGGCTTCAGAAACAGCGCGTGGACTAAGAGGGGTTTTATCCCAGAGCTGCCATTTCCCCTTTTCCATTTCCTCGGAGAGGCAGCTGGGATGATGGAGCTTTTACCTGCGCTCAAACTTCCCTCCTCTCTCCGTGCTCACAGGTCTGGGCTCTTTGTGCAGGGGCCTCAGGGAGTGATTTCTGTGTGTGTGTGTGTGTGTGTGCGCTCCCCCGTGGGAGTTCAGTGGTCAGAAAGGGCTTTGGGCTGGGGCAGGGCTGGCCACCAGGGGAGCATCGTCCCACAGGGATCCTGGCCGGGATAATTCAGCCTGCTGGGTTTTACAGAGGGCTACAGTCGGCATGGGGTCGTGGATCTGGGAAATACCACACCTGCAGTGCAAGGAAAACCACAGCCCAAAAGCTGGGGGAGCTGCTGGAAAAGACAGCTTTGCCTTTGCTCTTCCCTGTGAAGGCTGCACTGCCAGGACATGTGGCACTCCTGTGTCTCCTGCCCCCTGAGCTTTCCTCATCCTCCTACAGCCTTGCTGGGGGCGTAGCTTTCCTCCGAAACAAACCAAAAACGTTCATTCCATTTCATTCTCTTCCAGCGAATATATTTCTTATTCTCTCCCATTCCAAAGAACGCGGGCAACGACACAGGATTCATTCCTCTTTCGCCCCTTCCTACCTTGCTCGCGTTCGCTATTTTTTTTTTTTTCCACGGATTTATGACCACGCTGCAGTTTTTGCTGGAGCCAGGGGAAGGGCTGGCGTTCCCTCCGTGCCCCAGGATTTACGGACACGGGAGCGCTGTTCCAGCGCTGGCGCTGGAAGGACAACGCTCGGGAGCAGCAGGGCGTGACCAGCCGCATCCCCCCGGCCGGAGGAGGATCTTTTGGGGCATGGGGAGGGATGCCTCGTGCGGGTCAGGTTATCCTGACATTCCCGGGGCTCCTGTGATGTGCTGCCTCGTTGGATGGGCTGAGGAGACGCAGATCTCCCGGCCCCAGGTTGTCATCGACGGCGGCGCTGAGGTTTATTCTGCTGATTTGCCGGGCGACTCCCCCTTTGTGGGTTTATTTTGGAGCCCCGTGGTTCTCCGTAGAGAGGCGAGTTCCAGCTGTGCCTCCCGGGGTTTGCCAGCGCCAGGGGAGAGGCACAAGGGTGTCCGAAAGGGAGAGGTGGGAGCACACAAACCCCAGCTCCCCGCCGCTGCACAGCTACCCAGAGCCCTCGACTGTTTTGAATCCTGTCCTGATTAGTAATGATGTTTTTAATTGAAATTTCAAGGTTCATTACTGAATGCAGATTAATTAAATTGCGAGGAGAGATAATGAGAAACGTTCCCTTTGGAGCCATAAAGGAACACACGTGTCCTAGCGGGACTTTCCCAGCCCGACCGGCTGCCCATCTCCCCAGAGAGCCTCTTCCAGGGTGGAAATCTGCCGTGGAGAGGGGGTTCATCCCCCTGGGCTGAGCACCAGGCACGGGGGGCACGCTTGGCACCCTCTAAAATCAGGCCAGCAGCATCTGTGAGTCAGACTTGGCAGGCTTTTCCCAGTCCCTGCTCGGGGAGAAGCTGGAAACCTGTGGGTGTCCCTGTGCGAAAGGTTAATTGAAAACCGAGGCCGGGAGCTGGAGATTCCCCAGCCTGGTGCCGGGGGGACTGGGTGATGTGCATCACTTGCTGGGCTGACTGGGATGTCCCCAGGATGGTGTCACCCTCCTCTACACCCACAGCGGGGCAGGAGGGCAGCGAGGGTCCCCACGGCCCCACTCCCCCTCCCACAAAGTCACCTCTTTGCTTGGAGTCCTCAAATCACCGGGGAGGTGACCCTGCCTCTGATTCCGTAGAAGGGGTTTTCTTTTGGGGTTTTCCCTTCTGCCCCCTTGGTGAAAAAATCTTGGTGAGCCCTGCTGGGCCTTGGGGAGCTGGATGTCCGTAGCGGGTTTGCTTTCTCAGCCCCAAATTCCAGCCAAACGGGGTCAATCCTACCACCCCTGCTCTGCAAACCTGGCAGGAAAGGTCTGCTGTCCCTCCCTAAGGAGCTGCAGACAGCTGATGGATTTCTTGCAGGTATTTGATGGTCTGGTGGACACCTCCGTGCTCCTGAGGACAGCGTGGGACCTGGAACAAGCCCCAGTGTGTGGCACAGCAAATCACAGCCAGGCTTGTCACTGTCACCAGAGGAGGGAGGGAGCACCAACACAGCCTCCACGAGGTCTCCGTGACTTCTGTACACCAGATATTTTCTGGAGAGGCCTGTGAAAATCAGAAAGCCTTAATTGGGCTCATCTGGACCCCTGGTAAAATCTCTCCTGACTGCAGGATGATGGAGCAGATAAAACAGCACTGAAGATATTATTTCCTGGAAGCTTTTCTATTTCTGTCAGCTCTTACTTGCTAGCTCTGCCCTCCCTGGGGGATGAGCTCTGCTTTCACACACTAGTGGGTTTTTATTTTGGCAAAAAAAATTGTGGGTTTTGGCAGAAAAAAGAGACAGTACATCAATGAGGAGGGGAAACCAATTTTTTTCCAAATGCTTCAAAGCTACCAGTTAAGGGTTTCCAAAAAGCTTTGGCGTGGGGAATAAGTGGATGCTAAAAGAGATGGGAGTTGGCTCCCATCCTGCACAACTTCCATGATTGCTGGAAAAAGCACCGGAGCTCTGCCAGGGTGTTTGTGCAGACCACTGTGCTGGAGACTCCCTGCTGGGGGCCGGGGTTGTTTTACCCAGACCCTGCCCACGATTCCCGGGAGCAGGCACGTGAACAAACCCCGTTAGGGAGCAGGCACCCACACCAGCGAGAGACTGCCCAGGCCCTGCCCTCCTTGCAAGGCTCCTTCACGGCCAGACAGCCCCCAAAACGTGGGGATGACTGGGGCAGGGGGTTCTGCTGGCTCCCCGCTGTCCCCACACGCCCCTCTGCAGCTGGGGGACACTGAGGCACCTGGGGCATCCGGCCCAAAGGAGCTGGGAAGGTGTCACAGAAGGTCCTGGTGCCTTGCTCGTGGAGGGGCAGGCTCGGGAGTGACCTGGTGCCCCTCTGGAACACGCAGTGGTGGTGGTGGCATTTGGGATTTCAGAGGCTTTAGGGGAGCTCCGTACCCAGCCAGCGACGTGCAGTGGGTTATCCAGCCAAAAAAGACTTCCCTCCTTAATCCTATTTATTTATTTATTTATTTTCCAGCAGGCTGACTGAGCCTGGGATAGCACAGGCTTGAACTCCTGCACTGTGTCCGTGCAAAGACGTGGATGCTGCTGCACCTCCTGCCTCTAGGACCAGCAGGGAGAACCCCCCAGCACCTGCTTCTGTTTCTGTCCGCAGGGAAAGCCAAGATCCCAACGTTTCATGGGTTTTTCCAGCCCCCACCAAGCAGCATTTCTTACCTCGCAGGGTTCTGCAGCTCAGTATTAGTCATTTTCCAGTGGGAGGGGAATTGGGCAGGGCTGGGGTTTGCCAGCCTGGGGCAGAGGCTGATGCCTGCCCTGGGAAATCTTGGTGTAAGGCTCCATCTCCTCCATCCAGAGGGAAATTAGGATGGACCCGTGGCCCAAAAATCCCTTCCCAAACCTTGCCTGGTGATCAATAACTGCACAGGTATCACTGCCCACTGCCAGTGGGGGGAAAAGACCCCAAAGCACCTGGAGCACCGGTGCCGAGACTTGGTTTTGTCTGTGTGCTGCCTGAAAAGCTGCAGAGCATCCCTCGGTCCCAGGATGGTGCTGGAGATGCCGGGATGTGGCAGCAGGAGCCCAGCACTCTGCAAACAGCCAGGCCAGTCCATAACACTTAAGCTGAATGGGAGACTAAATAAAGATTAAATGGAGACTGATGCTCCCATTTGCGTCGGGAAAGGTCTTGAGTCTCCTTCAGCTGCCTCTTCCAGGATAAATCCTGGGTGAAGCCGCTGCCTTGCCAAAAACCCTGCGCAGTTTTTATCCCCAGGTTTGCCTTGTTTCCAGTAGACCTCTTAATTACAGGGAATTAAAAATTAAACGAGGGGATGGCAGCGAGCAGTGGGTTGGATTTGTCAACAACTGGCCCTGATGTGTGCTACATCGCTCCAGAGATCCTATTTACACCGAAATAAGTGAAATAATAAACTGGGGAGAGGGCAAACCCCACCTAGCTTGTTTGTGTATCACTAACCCCAAATTTTTCAGTCAAGTCACTTGCTGTTTAGCCAAAGTGGAGCCTTTTCCTGGGGAGGTATTGTTGGGATGAAATCCTGCTTTGTTGGCAAAGGCGGTGAAACGCCACAGTCCTTCCTTTTGCGGGAATTTGGGGTTTGCTTTCTTTAGAAACCCCCTGACCTAAATGGTAATTACAGAATTTTGAGAATTGGCCAGAACAGGGGGAAAAAAAAAGGGAAACGTTCTTGCTTGTGCCGGCACATTTTATTTTCCTCCCAAATGCAAGGAAAATGAATGTGCAAAGCACGAGTCTGGGTTTTGACTTCCCCCCATGCCGACATCTGGAAGGAGATGCAAACGCACGTAAACAACCGACCTCCGAAACCCACAGAGTCAGGGCAGATCCCTCACAAATCAACACAGAACTCCTCCAGACTCCCCTCCAGGAGGGGTTTGGCTTCAGTGAAGAGCCATCCACTCTCTGTGCAAACCCCATCCTTCCCCCTCTGGCCGTGGAAAAGCACCGGCCCGGGGAGGTGCCGGGTGCGTAAATGGAGAGAGCAGAGTGATTGCCAATTAAATGCTCTTTAAAATTTAATCTGAGCATTAGACCTAGCAGAGAGCTGCACTTAGGGCTCTGCCCGCTGCTGACCCCGTTGTCTGTGGGGCACAGAAGGCCCCAGGGAATGGGCTCTGTCCCTCGTTTGTAGGGAAAAGGGGTCCTTGAACAGCAGCAACAAGGGGAGTGTGGCATGGGGGCACCTTTTGGGGGCTGGTGGCCAAACTGGGACTACCCGAGAACGTCCCTCCCTGAGGAAGGACACACTGCCCTGAGAGCAGGGCCCAAAGTGTCACCATTTGGATGGGATATTGGGAAGGAATTGTTCCCTGTGAGGGTGGGCAGGCCCTGGCACAGGGTGCCCAGAGCAGCTGTGGCTGCCCCTGGATCCCTGGCAGTGCCCAAGGCCAGGCTGGACATTGGGGCTTGGAGCAGCCTGGGACAGTGGGAGGTGTCCCTGCCCATGGCAGGGGGTGGGACTGGATGGGCTTTAAGGTCCCTTCCATTCCATAGACCATTCCACGATTCTCTGGGAGCTGCTCCGTGACAACCAGAACACACCAGGAGGGCAGTTTGGAGACTCGAGCTGGCGGGGAGTGGCTGTGGATATAAAAATAAAGGCACTTTGGAAGCGACAGATCTTCCTTTCCATGAATGCTTGGGGCAGCAACCACAACCATTCCCAGGACCTGGAAGCAGGCAAGGACACAGCCGCAGCTCAGGCTGGGAATCCGCGTTTTCCACCCCATTTTTTTTGCTGCCGTGGTTTTTGAGCTGCGCCGTTCGCAGTGTTGTTCTCCTGCCATTAGATGTCCCTGTGTCCTGCACGGAGCTCAAGCAGGAGGTCACTCCTGGCAGACAAAGGTCACCGAGCTGGAGCAACGCAGGGCCCGGGTTTAACCGGGGTTGCGCGGATGAGCTCGGGGGGGTTCTGCTCCGTGCCGCATCCCTGGCACATCCAGCGGCAGGAAGGATGGATATTCGGAGCCGCACGTCCTGCCAGCTCTCCGGGAGAGAGAGGGCCGTGCTCTGACAGCTCTCCAGGGGACACTGGGAACGGCACACGCCCGCCTGTAGCCGCGCAGGGCTTTTTCCACATTTGTAATTGCAGCCTTTTTCCCCTTTTGGTTGTTATTAGTGTTGTTCGTTTCCTCAAAAATTGCATCTGTTTAGATGTTAATTGAGTTAATTGTTCCCATTCAGCAGCTGGAGCAGCAATTTAGCACCTGCTAATAAAGATGCTGGGTTTGGAGCTGGGTGAAAATGACCATATTGGAGGATGGCTGCTGTGCCGTGGTGCCAGAAGTGAGGGGATGGGGTGGAGGGATGCGCTGGGGGGTGGCTTCTCTGAGCACGGCGTCAACTTTCGGAGTCAGGGATCGGTGGAGAAGCGGTGGAATCACTACAAAAAAACCCACTGAAGCTGCTGGGGGAGAGAAAAACACCAGCAGGGGAAATAGAGGTGGCAAGCCCAGGGTCAGCAGTAAACATTGTCCCTCTCTCAGGGAAGGAATGCAGCTTCCCGGTGATGGGCTGGAGGGTGGAATCCAGCGAGGGCAGAAATGGGATAAAGAGGGACTGACAGCACGTGTTAGGGGGAGACCTTTCACCGGGGGTTTTCGTGCCTAATTGTGGGAAGACCTTTCCACAGGGAAAATTCCCAGGGAATGGAGAGGATGGCGCTGGAGCAGAGTAGCTCAGGGATGAGCGATGGTGGCCACAGGGAGCAGCAGGGCCTGGCTGCAGGTTCCCCGGTGCTTCTCCCTTCTTTTCACTCTAAAACCGTGCCACACCACGGGGCACGTGGGCTCTGGCAGCTGTGACACCACCAGCAAGGCACTGCAGGCTTGGGGCGCTCACCCCAAGCGGGAGGGCGAGCAGGTCCCACCTCGCTCCTGCCTGGAAGGGGTTAATCAGGTGCCTCATTACTGACCCAGGCTGTAATCGAGTGGCAATTAAAAACTGTTGAATAAAGGTTTAAAAGGGAGGGCAGGGCTGCAGCAAGGCCTTAGGGAGGTGCTGGGTGGCAGAGCAGGGGGCTGCGGTGGCAGCAGTGGGGGTTAATGCTGCTGGAGCTGCGTGAGCCAGAGGTAAGGAGCCCTGATGGGGTTTTTGGGATGGTAGGAGGGGAATAGCTCCCTGGGAAAGGTGGGAGCAGCTGGGGAGGGAGGTGGAGATGGGCTGAGGGGTTTCAGGTTTGGGGAGCACAGTGGGGAGTGTTTGCTGCTCAGTGCTTGCCTGGCTCTTCTAACTGGGGATATCCCAGTGCTTTTTCTTTCATTTTTTTGCGTTCCCATTAGCTCATTTCTCTGGGATCTGGACTCTGGGTCCCTGTGCTGTTGCCTGCTGACAGGTGGAGCTGAAACATGGCTTTCTTGAGACTTCCCAGAGGCCAAGGAGAGGAAAGAGCAAGCTCAGCCCTGGGCCACCATGGTACAACCTGAGGGGGGTTTTTGGTGTCAGAGGGGTGACCCTACAGCCCAGTGCCACGAGGGATTTGGGGTTTGCTTCCAGGAGCTGGCTGACCTGCCCTGTCTGTGTTTTCCCACTGAGGGGAAGGGGCTGGGTTGTTCCTCCGGTGCCCAGCACCGTGGTTCTGCTTCTGGGTGTTGGGGCTGGGCGTGCTGAGGATAAAATGGTGGATTTTAATACTCTCCAGCATTCTGAAACCCGGCATGAAATCCCCGCTTATGTGTAAATAATCTGTATGTTTGAGGAGGGGATTATGAGTCAGCGGAGGAGGCAGTGCTTTCTGTGCTTCCTGCAGGGAAATGCAGAAGGGAGTCCTTGGGAAAAGCAGCTTGCTGGAGAGCAGGAAGGGCGATCCAGGGATGCTTCCAGCAAGCTCCAAACGCCAGAGAGAGCCGGGAGACAGCTGCTCACAGAGGCAGGGGAAGCAATAATAGCGAGAAATAACATTTAATTACTTCTCACTGCCGCCAGTCTGGGAAAGGAGGGCTCTGGCTGTGGCTGGGTGCTCTTCCCTGGGTGCCTGGTACCCGGGGGCTGTGGCTCTGCAGCCGGGCGCCTCCCTGGTGTCCCCTCCGCTGTCGCTCGGCTCCTAGGTGGGAGTTTGGGGAGCGCCAGGTGAATTAAACACCGGGGTGACCGTGACAAGGGACTGCAGCCACGCGCGGCCGGGCTGGCAGGAGCTGCCCCGCGCAAGGGCGGCGGGGAGCAGCGCTGGCTCGCTCGGAAACGGTGCTTACCGCCTAATTACCGCGTGGTAATTACACTCTGTAATTAGGTGGTCAGCAGGTACCGTCTGAACAAAGAGGGCTTAAGCGACATCCCTGTCCCGAGGCTTAAAATATTCCAGTGTGGTAAAGGCGGGGGGGGGGGGGATGGAGACGGGAAAGCATCGATGGAAGTGGGATGGGTGTAGCAACTCTGGCTCCCCTGAGTGAGAGGAGGAAACGTCCAATTTGTCGGTGCCACGCTGGAGAACAAGGCGCCGGTGTTTAGGGCAGAAATGGAGATTATAAAACTCAGGGCGGGCCGGGTTGATGCGGAATCATTGAATATCCTGAGCGGGAAGGGACACACAGGGATCATGGCCGGAGTCACGCTGGCTCCCACGGGACACGCACGTCCCTTGTCCCTGCTCACAGAGGTCCATCGGTGCTCGAGCCCGTGGATGCTCCTCCCCGGGCATCCCGCGCACCCCAGCCCCAGCTCCCGCTCCTGTCCCTGCCTCCGGTGGCTCGGAGGCTGCTCGGAGGAGCCTTCGGAAAGCTCCTTCTCGCCGCGCTGCGCCTTGTCCTCGCCTGACTCCTGCTACAGCTAATTAGCACCTTGACATTTGCGCAGCGAGCGCGGCAGCCTTGATGTTTGCGAGGGAGCAGAAGGCACATCTGTCTGCGTGCGCCGCTCGGAGGGGAGGAACGCGGCTCCGCGCTGTTTAGAGCAGGCACTTGGGGGAGGAATTAATTTACAAAATTTTTTGAATGAAAACAATTCCAATAACTCGAGTGCCCTCTCCCTCCCACGTCAGCTGTTTACAAACTGTCGAGTGGAATCTGTCCCACATGTCCCCTGAACCTACCAGCAAGGCAGGGAAACAAGATCGAAATGCATCATGAAAAACTAATTTTGAAAGGGCGGGAG
>VXAD01013278.1:434829-445680 GCA_013399195.1 Dicrurus megarhynchus
CATGAAAATTTTTGTCTTTTTTTTTTTTTTTTTTAAGACAGCAGCGTTATGTGAGCTCGGTGTTCACAAAAAGGCCTTATTTCTACCATCCATTTACAAAAAGCACCGTTACCTGCTGGAAGGTGCTGTGGCTACCACTGTCCTGATTAACTGAGCTTGTTTCAAACCATTGCAGATGGTTTAACCCCACGTGGCGTCCTAAACACACCCTGAAATGTCAGCATCGCCGATGGCAGCTCCCATCTCCAGGATGTCTTCGTGGCAGCCTGCTGGATGTGTTATTTTTCCAAGTGGTTTCAGGTAATAACAGGGTAGGAAGTGTTCTGCTGTCAGTTAAACATCAACACAGGCAGCTCTCAGCAGGTAGCTGGTAATAAAAGAATCAATTGCTGGGAGTTTTAACAATCTACGGATTCAGTGCTGAACTGCTACAACTAAAATGCTAATGCTAAATCTGATTTCCATCCCCCCCCCCCAACCCATACTCTTAGATATCAGTGTATCTTGCTGTAGTTTTAAATCATTTTTTGGGGGGGTGGGAGTTCCCAGCAGTAAATTGCATCTTAGCAAATCCATCTCTTTATTCTTAGCAGGGAGGTGCAGGTACATCGGGATACACACAGGTTGTGTATATTTTCTGCTGCTTGGGCAATCTAGAAATGGTTGTTTTTTTTTTTTTAAATTTTTTTGGGGTCACAAGTATTTGTGGCCAGAAGCTCTGGTGAAAAACAGCCGGGGCTGGTGGCTACGAGTTCAACATCTCAGCTGAGCGGGGAGGACAACGCTCCCGTGTGAATCCCCTGATTTATCCCTCTGTTCTTCCCGACTTCCCGAGCGCTGCTGGCTGCACAGGGGACTCCTGTGGCCAAGCCTGCCGTGCTGGCTGCCTGAGGAAGGAGCTGAGAAGCCCTCAGCTCTCTCCTATAATTAACTTGTGAGGCAAAGGCTGTTTCTCAGCTGAGCCGGCTGGGACCGCTGAAGGAGCCTGGTTTCCTACGGAAAGCAGGGAACTGTCAAGGAATAACTGATCACAGGAGAATCCCTCTTAAAAATAAAAAAAAAAAAAGGAAATAAATTAACTGGGAGGGAAGTGCTGCTCTGCAGCTTTCGGCTCCTAAAGAGGTTTCTCTGCCTCGGAGCTCCTGTAGCAGCTGTGATTGCTGCAGCTCTGAGGGGTGGATTATTTTCCAGCCTGGCCTTGGGCACTGCCAGGGATCCAGGGGCAGCCACAGCTGCTCTGGGCACCCTGTGCCAGGGCCTGCCCACCCTCCCAGGGAACAATTCCTGCCCAATATCCCATCCATCCCTGCCCTCTGGCAGTGGGAAGCCATTCCCTGTGTCCTGTCCCTCCATCCCTTGTCTCCAGTCCCTCTCCAGCTCTCCTGGAGCCCCTTTAGGCCCTGGAAGGGGCTCTGAGCTCTCCCTGGAGCCTTCTCTTCTCCAGGTGAGCACCCCCAGCTCTCCCAGCCTGTCAAGTTAAAGTCTTGCAGCTCCTTGGTTTTGTCTCAGTCCCATACAAGGGACTGATTTGATTCCTTGTCCCCAAATTCTCAAGCCCTTCTCCCTTCCAGCATAATTTCCTGAATTCCCACAGGCACCGAGCTGCAGCCACTCTGCGAGGGAACTCTGATTTGAATTAAATTTGGTTTGCAATCCTGCTGAGGATAGAAAGGAGCAATTCTCTCGAGGATGGACGGCCTTATTTTTAATTTCTGGGATCCTGTGGTTTGCAGAGCAGCATCTCATCCTGTGGGCAGGGATCACAGGGCTCCCTGATAACAGCAATCATCCCATCAGAGCAAAAGGGCTTGGTTTTGGTGTTAGTGTAATGCTAGAACCTTTCCATCAGCACGAAATACAGCCCTGTGATTCCTAGCAGAGCCTTCTGGTTGGCAATAACTCAGCTGAGTGCAAACAAATCTCCATAATGCTCCCCAACACGAGTCAGCTCCTTAAACAGAGCCCAGGGCGCAGCAGTAGATCACCAAAATGTACTGCAGGTATTAGGGCAGCTTCTCATAGGACTGAAAAGATCTTCTGGGGTCATTTGGCTCTCTTCAGTTATTGAGGGAAGTGTTCCCCTAGCTGAGATAATTCCAGCTCTCTGGTCACTGCAGACAAGTGAAGGAATTGCCTTGTGTGGTAAAACACAGAAGGAAAATAATCCAGCCCCTCTGGGAACTCCATCCCCTAAGGGGAGAGTCTGATCTCGCTCCAGGAAGCTGTGGCGCTCCAAAAAGGCACAGGTTTATAAACAAAGGCTGTCCTCTGGAACAGGCTTTTTTAGCAAAATCTCTCTTTTGGGCTGAGACTGGGCTGGGCTGGCTGGGCAGGGCTGTTTCTATCCCTCCTGCTGCTGGCACGTGAGCGTTCCGCTCCTGGAGCAGAGACACAGCTCAGCCCCAGGGAGTCCCTGAGCCCGCTTCTCCCAAACCCAGGAGCCCTCTTTTGCTAAAAACTCCTCCTCACAGTGCTGGCCTCGTCAGAGCACCTCTCCAGCCTCAGATGAGAGGAGCTTTTCTCAGCCTTGCAGTTCAGGGCAGGTTTTTCCACGCTCCCAGGGAGACCTGTGCCTCTTCCCCTGGGAGCTGCTTTCCAGATGTGCTTCCTGCCCTCTGCCAGCTGTGGGCTTGGCAAGCTGCTCCGCTGATCTTCTGCTCTGCGCACCTCTGAGCACCGACACAAGCTCTTACCCTCTCTTCCTTCAGGTCCCTGTGCTGCCAGGGACTCTGGGTTTGGTCCCCTCTTCCTTGAGACATGGGCAAGGACCAAACCTCTGATCCCGAGGCACCTCAGAGCCCCCGGTGAAAAAGACTGGAAATGTTTTGGGAAATCCAGGAAGGTCAGAACAACTGATCCAGGTGTCGACCCCTTCACAGAGCCACCATGGTTTGGTGAGGCAAAACCTCCCTTTTCAGGCACGATGCTGATTCTCCAGGGCTGTGTCCCTGTCCATCCTCCCTTTCTAAATGTAAAACTTGGCAAGAGGAACCAAGCTTAGCATGACCGCTTACAAGTTCAATTATTTCATCTTTCATTTCCTTTACAAGGCACAAATGACTTTGTTAATGAGAAGTAATCGATTCCAGGGACTTTATTGTTTGTTTTAACTGTCTAAACTTTTTTCCGGACACTTTAACACACAAGGTTCTTTCCCTGAGTGTCCTCCAGCAAGGAAGTTGTGGGAAAAAAAAAATCCCCTTGCTCCAAACTCTCCTTTTCCCTACCCCAGCAGCATGCCTTGGAAGTTACATCCATGCCTAAATCCTCTTGCCATCAGGGTGTTTCTGGGGGCTCTGTTTGGAGGAGCTGTTTTTTGGAGGAGCTGCATTAGGGACGCATGCTGGACATTCTCTCCCAGCCTCCTCTCAGTGTTTCCCCTTCTGTCCCGATTAGGGCCGGATCCAGAGTTAATCTGGGAAACGTGGGAGCAGCTGGCCGGGGGCAGGCCCCAGTCTCTGCTCCCTGACACCGCCTGGGAAGGGATGCTTGATGGCAGAGGATGTTCAGTGGAAGATTTGCATGGGAAAAGGGCCTTATTTCGGTTTTTAACCTGCATCGTTTCAGTAACGTGCATTGAAAGTGCTGTGGTACTGTTAGAAGGAGCCACCACCAAGCACCTCCTGATTCCCAAGGGCCTGCAGTGCCAGGACACAGGGAGTGGATCCCACTGCCAGAGGGCAGGGTTAGGTGGGATATTGGGAAGGAATTGTTCCCTGGGAGGGTGGGCAGGCCCTGGCACAGGGTGCCCAGAGCATCCCTGGCAGTGTCCAAGGCCAGGTTGGATGGAGCTTGGAGCAGCCTGGGACAGTGGAAGGTGTCCCTGCCCATGGCAGGGGTGGCACAGGACGATTTTAGGGCCCCTTCCAGCCCAAACCATTCCATAATTCCGTGAATTCCTTGTGCTTTGTCCGTTCCTTTGCTCGCTGCTTGGGAGTGAGCTGAGGCTTGCTTTGGATTCTCTCTTTCTTTGGGAATACTGAGGGAGGGGCTAAGGTGAGCTCAGCCTGGTTTTGTGCTCCTGCACCTGGGGCTCTCTTTTATTGCCATGTCCCACAGGCCTTTGCAGTTTTTTTCTAATTCTCACTAATTTCTGCTTCTTTAAGTAATTGCTTTGTTTCTTTATCCCCTGAAAATTGCTCCAGCACCTCTTTTCCTGATCCTTTGGCCTCCGAGAACAGCGCATGCCACAGCCCAGATTGCTCGGGGATTCCACTGGGATCCCCTCTGCCATGAAAAATAACCATTTATTCCTACCTGTCCTGTCCTGTTTCCTACTGCTTTGGAATTCACTTGAGAACCTTTCTGCTAATCCCAGGGGAGGTTAATTTCCAAGGGGCCCCCAGTGAGGGAGCTTTTGAGAAACCAGACTACATGGCATCAGGTAAATTGCCCCCATTCTGCACGCACTGGTGGCCACAAAGGATTCCCCAGGAGCCACCAAGAGAACATTTTCCTTCCATCCCAGTTTTCTAATTATCTGTAACGCTGCTGCACAGCCTCCACTGCTTTGCTCGGTGTTGAGCTCAGTGACAAGCAGCTCAATTAATTCCTCTTTGGATTTTTTTTTTAATTTGTCTTTTTAAATTTGGGTTTTTTTTTTTAGTTTTATTTTTTAAACTGTCCACTTCCCTCCTTCGGCAGCTGACAGCCCCAGAGCTGATGCCTCCTTGTTCCTGGGTCATCCCCCTTTTGCCCTGGTGAGGGAAAAGGTGACACCTGGATGTCAAATGGTGTTTTCTGCAATGCTGAGGGAGAATATGTGGGCTATGGATGCTTAAGGTTTATGGAATCACACAAAACAAGTGCTGGAGACACTTCAAGCTCTTCCAGATGTTTTGGTGTGAGGTGCAGAAGGTGAGCACCACGTACACCTGTCCCTCTCTGTGAGTCCGACGCTGCCAGACAATCCCTGATTTTAGGGCTACCTTTGCAGGAAGGCTGATGCCACTGTAGCCAAAGCTGGCTCTGCAGGCCCCAGAAGCTGCACAAAGGTGTTGTCCCAGGATCCCTCCTGCTCCTCTCCCAGCAGGAATGGTTTTTCAGAGTACACTCCGGCCTGGCTCTGCAAATTCACATGAAACAGCCCTGTTTAGAGGTGATTTTTTCCCCAAGGCAGTGCAGGAATGCTGTTAAGGTTGCTGAGCTATCTCAGCTTGAGGAGCTGAGTTCTCCTTCAGCCTGCAGTGGGCAGCCCGCCAGGCATTTTTCTTATAAATATTTTCGGCATTTCTTTGCAGACACATATTTTGGGGGGGTTCCCACCCCCCTCTCCTCATTCCCATTGTGTCCCCCCCTTTATTTTTTCCCCGTGGAGGACATCTTATGGTTTCAGGAGAGATCCCACCGAGGGCTAGAGCCCAGCGTGGAATTCCTGCAGTCCTGAGCCACTCTCTCAGTGTTCCCAGGGCTGGATTCAATTGACAAGAGGCTCTGCAGCCAACCCCCTTGGACTGCACATGTGTTTATTTAAATGTCAGTGGCCCACACAAGCTGAATACCTATTAGCTGCAGCATGCCTCAAATCCAAAGCAGAGCTCCAGTTCATATTTATTGTTCAAAGTACAGATCCCTTTACTGTTGTCATTTCAGTCCCCTCGTATTTATGGAATTATTCGGGCAGCTCTGAGAAGTTAACTAGCACTTTGCAGCGTTCCTTTACTGCCAGGGTATAATATCTGTCTGAAATAAATATATAGGTAAGGGATTTCAGAAACAAAACAAAACAGCAACAACATATTGCATGTGAAAACTTTACTAAGCAAATAAAACACTCCCTGCCAGAGAGGCAGAAAAAACAGCAGCAAGCTGGTACCATCTGAAGCCAGTTAATGCACAGGGGATGGGTAATTCTACTCTATTCTTTTAACTCTGTTGTTTTCTGTCAGTCTCCAGGGTTTCTGTACCCCACTCGCTGCAAAACACCCAGGCAGGCTGGAAGTAAATTGCCAAGGGTTGTAACAAGAGGTTTTTTAAGGGCTGGTGGGAGCTGAGGATTCTACAGCTCCCTGACAGGAGGGGGCAGCCAGGTGGGGGTCGGGCTCTGCTCCCAGGGAACAAGGGACAGGAGGAGAGGGAACGGCCTCAGGCTGGGCCAGGGGAGGTTTAGACTGGATTTAAGGGAATATTTCTTCGTGGGAAGGGTTGTGAAGGGTTGGCACGGGCTGCCCGGGGCAGTGGTGGAGTCACCACTCCTGGAAGCGTTCAGCAAGTGCATGGATGTGGTTTGGTGGGGAACGGGGTGGTGGTGCTGGGCTGACAGCTGAACTCAGCGATCCCAAACGTCTTTTACAACATAAATGATTCTTTTGTGACCTCAAGGCAGCCGGGCTGGGTGCAAGCGCTGCCCTTCTGGCACTGGGGCTTTCTGGGCATGAGTAACATTGGAAATGCCACTACCTGGTACGAGCAAAGCAGCAGTGACAGGGGAGGGTTTGTTTTTGCCAGCAAAGCTGATGGTGGCCCTGGGAACGAGGGGAGCAGCTGTGGCAAGCGGGTGTCTTGGGCATGATCACCGCTCCATGACACGAGGAGCTGCAGCATCCTCATTTCTCTAGGCTTGGTTTATCTCTTCTGAAGGAGGAATGCAGACAGAAAACATCTTCTGCACTTGATAGTCTAAAAACCTGCCCCACTTCAGTTCCAACCGTTGGCTCGGTGAAGAGGCATCCAGCAAAAAAAAAAAAGGAAAAAAAAAGATACTTTCTCCTTAAAGCAAAGCTGTCTCAAGTCAGTTTTTAATTTCACTGGCAGCATTCACCTGTGATCTTTCTTAGTTTGGAATGAGGAGAACGCTCGCATTTGATTTGAGAGAATAACAGTTTAATTAAAGGGGAAAAAAAAAAAGAACTTTCTGTTTGGCCAGGGTTGTTCTGGTGACGTGAACGTGAGTTACTCCAAGCGGGACTTTGGGCTCAAGTCCAGAAGAGCAAAAATGCTTCTTTAAACCCAACTGTAAGGCTGCTGTTCTGCCACGGGGGCTGTCCTGCTGGCTCAGTAAAACCCACGAAGACGGGATGCCTCGGGAGCAGCAGGGATCATTTCTCTGCTGGCTTGAATCCCGTCCAGGCTGGCAGCGAGGGGAAGCTGGGAAGCTCCTGTGTTCCCTGGTGGCCTGGTCCCCGTTGCCGGCGCTCAGGTGTGTGCATCCCAGAAAACCAGCACTTGACACGATTCCGAGAGCTGCAGGGATGTATCCTGCCAAAGGTGTGACCTCACACTCCGTACAGCTGCATGCTAAAGACCAAAGATGCTTTTGGAGAGGTTTCCAGGTCCCACTTTGTAGGAGAAACCCCAGGAGAGGTTTTTGGAGCGTGACTTCACAGATGGATTTGTAGACAGTCGGTAACTGAGGCACCCCAAACTGATGGATGCTCTGGGAATTCAGCTTGGAAATATGTAAGAGATCTTCAGAGAACTTCTTTCATGATGGCACAGGAGCCCACCTTCCAAAATCCTCGGTCCTGTGGCACGATCCCTATGGCCAAGCACGGGAGAACGTATCGCTGTAGATCCCTGTCACATCCAAACTCCATTCTGGTACCTGTGCTGGACACAGCTCCTTCCTCTGGTCTGATAATTGCAGTTCCATGAGTTTTCCAACCTTGGGAATCCTTCTTCTGCCACGTGAAGACTATCCAGCTCCATTTTATTTTTGGCTGGCTGCAGAGCACCAGCTTCCAAGCCAAAGCTCGATGGTAAATCTGTGACAGTCTCTATCAGGACAAAGGATAATGATGGCACCCAGGAGTTTTATCAGCCACAGCTGTTGCACTGTTTGCTGGAGAAACTGTTCTTTGAAATATACGAGCAAAATAAAGAGCCGAGCATCTGTAGCACTGTGGATAATTTAACAAGTAAACTCCCCTGAAAGAGCTGTCTGAGTTTACCAAAAGCAAGGTGATAAAAAGTGTTCTTGAGCTGGAGATAAGACAGGAGACAGGCTGGGAGTGTTCACCCTGGAGAAGGCTCTGGAGAGAGCTTAGAGCCCATTTTAGTGCCTAAAGGGGCTCCAAGAAAGCAGGAGAGGGACTTGGGACAAGGGCCTGCAGTGCCAGGACAAGGGGGAATGGCTGCCACTGAAGTAGGATAGATTTTGATCAGACATGAGGAAGGAATTGTTCCCTGGGAGGGTGGGCAGGCCCTGGCACAGGGTGCCCAGAGCAGCTGTGGCTGCCCCTGGATCCCTGGCGGTGTCCAAGGCCAGGCTGGACACTGGGGCTTGGAGCAGCCTGGGACAGCAGAAGGTGTCCCTGCCCATAGCAAGGGTGGGACTGGATGAGCTTTAAGGTCTCTTCCAACCCAAACCATTTTGGGATTCTATGATTCCCTTGACCAGAGAAGCAGGGGAAAAAAGCCCCAACACCTTCTTCTCCCCAGTTACACACAGGCACATCCCGGTTTTGGACCACTTACACTTCCCACCACGTGATTGCTGCTCCTTGGTCTCTGTGTATGAGCAGAACACACCCTGCCACTCGTCCTGATACAAGACAAAGGCTCTGCTGATAACTGAGCCTTTAATGTGCAGCAGGCCACCTGATAAGAAGCTCCTGATAAGGATGAACCAAGGTCCATGTGCCTCATCTCCTCGGATCACCAGTCCCAGGGCAAGGATGCACACGCATCCCCTTGGATCTAGTCCAGGGCACCACGGGCTTTCTGTGATCTGCTCTGTTTCAGAATGGGAAGTCTGCCTTCTTTCTTCCTTTTTTCCCTGGTGGAACGTCCCGGTCTTTCCCAGACCTGATCTTGCCTAGTGATCCTGGAGGAGGGAAGTAGCTCTCCTTTCTGCCTGTGTTTTCCAGTCACACACAGACATTCCCAGGGCTGCAGAGCTCTTCGACTCCTCTGACCTCTCATCCTAATACATTCTAAACTTTATTTTTATGGTTAATGGGCCAGCACTCACTTCTTACACTTCTGTTGAACAACGTATCTGCAAATGAGGGCCGGATTCCAGAGTCCCACCCAGCTCTTTAACTGGGTCTGAGTACAACCCTTCAGACTTTGCAGACATTCCTCTCATGATTTCGATGCCGCTGTTGCTATTCCGGACACTTCTGCTCTGCTGTGATGCTTTTTAGGAACTCGGGGAAGGTGCTCGTAAGGAACGCAAGTTTTTAAAATACCACATTTCGGGAGCTTGCATTAGGAAAAAACTCCTTGCTCCTTGACGAGCAGATAGAGAAAATTTGAGGTATTTTAGTGCTTTCTAGTGGATTCCAATCCAAAGCTGGCTGTGGTTTTGGTTTTGCCATAGGAAAGGGAAAACGGGTTGACTGAGGTTTTGCCAAATGCAAAGCACAGGTGCTTTTTAATAGATATTGGTATTCAGGAAATGCTGTGACCCACATGAAATGAGTTTAAACAACCCTTAGAGCAACAAAACAGAGGAGGGAAAAATTGGGAAATTGAAAGGTCCGTGCAATTCTGTCCCCACACATCATCTATCAGTGCAACTTTAGTCTCAAGTGCAAAACCGTGAGGCCATCTTGGTACCTTATTACGAAGGCAGCAATTAAGTGCTCTCCAGAGCCTGACTGCTGGAGTGCTGAGCTCTAAAACACCTTGGTGGTCTGCTGCTGGCTCCCCCGAAACCTGAACTCAGATCATGGGAAGATGATTTAGAAGGAAAGTCTTTAGTATAAGGGCAGTGAGGCCCTGGCACAGGGTGCCCAGAGAAGCTGTGGCTACCCCTGGCTCTCTGGAAGTGTCCAAGGCCGGGTTGGACATTGGGGCTTGGAGCAGCCTGGGACAGTGGAAGGTGTCCCCATGGCAGGGGGGTGGGACTGGACGAGCTTTAGGGTCCCTTTCAACCCAAACCATTCCATGCTCCTGTGGTGATATTCCAGGACCCAAACATTCCTCAGCCCTCTGTGTAACATCCCGTCCTCTCGTGCAGCCTGCCCACCCCGCTGCTCAGCGGCCTGTCTCTGCAGCAGGAGGGACGCTGTCCCGTGCCACCATGGCCGCGGTCCCTCGGGAGGAGGAAGAGGAACCCGCCAGGCAGAAGAGGGACGCGGGCTTGGATCCCCCGTTCCGCGGCTGCGTGCTCTGAGCTTGAACGTGCTGCGAGCCCTGGGCATCTCCCCAAACAGTGCAGGGACTCCAGCTCAGCTCCTGAGCAGGCGAGTGGGGCCCTGGAGGAGGGCAGGAGCTCCCCGCAGGAGGAGGCCTTGGGGACAAAGCTGTGTTTAAGGCTCGCGGTCAGAACACGCCGAGTCCCGGCCGCTCCCCGTGCTGGCCATGATGGAGCCCATCCTGCCACATCCTGGACGTGCTTGCACGCTCTCCCAGAGAGCCCTGGGTTCCCTTTCCGGGGGCTGCCATTGTCGCCTTGGCTTTTTATTCCAGCTTTGTCCCAAAGTAGGTTGGACCCGCGACAGGAAAGACTCCAAGCGCGAGCTCTGCCAGCTGCTCCTCGTCTGCAAAATCCAAAAGTTGCTGCTCCTGAAGCCAGGCATTTTTATTTGCATGAGAAAGCTGGAGCTGAGTGTAAGATAGTCTGTGATCTGATTTTAAAAGAAAAGGATAAAAATAAGTCTAATTGTGTTCTCGTTCTGCCTCAATTTAGCTGCTGGCCGTTCTCTTTTGTGCTCCCCGCATTTCTGGAGAGCTGGTTGACGCTTATTTAGGTTGGCACAAACTAAATATAACCAAGTGTGTGTGAAAGAGCACGGACTGGGTCACAGCTTCCAGAGCAGCAGAAAGAAGCATTTTGCCTTAAAATACGAAAATCCAGCTCTTCCGAGACAGCTCAATGAAACACACACAACCTGAACACAAAGTAAGCGTTCCATTCAACTCCTGAATGCTGCTGAATTTTTTTTTCTTTTTTTTTTTTTTTTT